>JAUMHI010000041.1:1488040-1527333 GCA_032359435.1 Enteromius unitaeniatus
TATTATTTTTTTATACTTTTTTATTCTACAGTACCAGAGTGTTATTATTAATTTATTATATTATTATATTCCTTTGTTTTTATTTTTATTTACAGTAAATTTTAAAACATGCAAATATTATTTTATTTTTGTTATTATAATAGCTATTTTTATTTTACAGTACAATATATTATTGCAATTGCATTATTTATTTTTTTCAGTTTTATTATTTAAATATTAAAATAAAATATATTAAAAACAACTATTATTTTTATAATTAATTATAGGCATTTAGACTGGGGGGAAAAAGTTTAGCTTATCATATATCTGAGTGACATTGCTTGGCTGTGAATAAATATGAGAAGAAGAAAATGTTACAAAACCACTGAAATATTTTACAACTTTGCACTCTGACCACTTCACTACATATAGTGTTTATTTTTCTCTAGTGCAATTAACAACATGATGCATTACATTGTAACTGCGCTGATGATGATTGATATGTATTTTACCTGTAATTAAATCTACAAAATCAATTCTGCCCTAGACGTACACCAGTGATTTCCCAGGTTTCTATTTCATCTTGTCGTTGAGTTTGTTTGTTTCCACGGCTCTTTTCTTTTGCCATCTTTTATTCATGTAGTTGACAGATTTGTTGTTGCTGTTGTTGTTTTCGCTTCATTTGACACACACACACGCGTGTTTTTACTTATCCAGATATTCTAGAATCGTCCCTTTATTGCTCCCATTGGAAATAAATGGGTAACCATGGTAATGAGGATTTCCACCATTAAAAAAAGCAATGTTTTCTGTATAAAATGGATGTCGATGGCTTGCACTGTGTGACTTAAAAACACAGGATAAACGATAACAGAGATACATTACTGATGCATTACTGTACAACAAGCAGAAAAAAACACAAAAGTAATGTTTTCTTTTGCCTTCACTGACATTTAATGTTAAAGTAAAATGAACCATAATCAGTACAATATCAATGCTGCACTGTTTTTCCTCATTGTTAATCTTAAAGCAGCTCAGAGATGATATGTGTAGGCTCTCAGGCGACGTTTGCAGGAGTCTCAGAGTTCATCCAGAGCACGTAGACAAGAATCCTGTTCCTCTTTGGGCAAATATTGGACCTTTGTGCTTTAGCGAGACTGAGGCTGAAGGTTAATCCTCCAACACTTCCCATCCCAGTCTCACATGGCTTTAGTTCACTGCAGCGAGCTGGATTTGGTGTAATGCGGTGCAGTCTGAACGCTGCCTGCAGGATCGGTTCTGACCAAAGAAAGCTCAGAAATGCTTTACCAAACTACCAGACATATTTCCTCATCAAAGCCTGAGCGAGATTGTTAGCAGCAGTTACATCAGACGTTATGGACATCACACATATCAAACAATGCTCTTGTTTGGGCCTCGCACGAGAGTGTGGGAATTACTCTGACTGAAACAAACACTTGAAACCCAATTATCGTCTCTGAACGAGCCCTTAGGCTACATGGCTGTCATATATTCATTTAAAAATGTAATAATGTCCAACCAGACCGATTCCTCAGAAACAAACACACTGAACCTGTGATAAACTGCAGATAGAAAGGCTTGTGAATTCTTCATCAGAGATGAAGAGGGACATGTTTTCATTATCAACAGGTCTAACTTATGAAGATTATCATTTGTGTAGTGTAGTGAAGAATCCTAAAAAATCAGCATTTCTACAAAGTATGAAGCAGTACAACATTGTTAATAATCATAAATGTTTCTGAGCAGCAAATCAGTAAATAACAATGATTATGAAGGATCATGTGACACAAGAGTGGAGTAATGATGGTGAGAATTCAGCTGTAATAACGTTACATTAATGCATTATATTTAGTACATTTACATTATATTTTTAAGTCTTCTTTCAGAAACATGAACAAATCTGCCTGGCTTTAAACTTTATTTGCATGGAAAGTATAAGTTAATCAGATTGTTTCTTTGTTTTCCTTTCAGGTGGTTTTATTTAGTGGTGGTGCCAGTAACTACTCTACGCCGTTGGGAAAACCCGGAGGAAATGGATCTGGACGAGGTGAGCTTGTGATGATCACATACAAAGAACCCCAACGGATGTTTCACACTGTTGACTTATTTATGTTATGAACATACATCAGTATGATGCAACTATTTTGTTGTTCCATTTGTTATTTTTCTTCTTCTGCATTGTGCATCAGCTGTTGAGACACCCAGGCACTTTGAGGACTCTTAAAGAGCTTCTCTTGGCAATTTTTGCGTTTTTGTTATTACTACTGAGCTTTCGGGCTCCAGCACAATTCTGCTTTCTCATGAGTTTGCTTGCTCCTCAATAAACTATTGTCTGCAAAATAGGGGAAACTTTTCAGGTGCTGCCTACTGAATATCAAAACGCAGCGGCACTGTAAAAATCACAATGGTGTCACCAGCATTTTGAAACAGCCCGTTTTTATGCAGCCGTTCTCCCCCAAGTTGCCTCTTATTTATGAGCGTTGCCAAGTCAAATGAGAGGTGTATTATTGGATCGTGTGTTGTGCTGGTGTTTATCACTGCGCTGATATTATACTCGCTGCAGCCCTCCTTCTCTCTGCTGCTAGACCTCATTTGTCCTTGGATTTGATTCAGTCTCCACCAAATGTGCTTTACTAAAGCTAAAGAAGCAGCGGACTGTCGGTTATTACGGGTGTGGGGAGAAAGAAAAAGAGAGGGAGAGAGAGGGAGAGAGAAACGGGAAGTGGTCTATAAAGAGAAAGATACTTGAGAAAGTGTCTGTGTGTGTGTCATTTTGAATTAATGATGTCTGTGACTGAAACACCTGGTGCTGATATCTGACCTCTGACCTCTGGGTCACAGTCCAGCCATGTTATGGACTGAAAATGCCAATCAGTGCAGACCTAGAGGGCTGCTGGCCAGTATATATTTTTCAAACGTGTGAGGGCGGGTGTCATGGATTAATGTTTTTGAAGGAGGCTTCTTCTGCTCACCCATAAAAACAGCAAAATTGTGAAATATTATTACAATTCAAAACAACTGTTTTTCATTGTAATATGTTTTAAAATGTATTTTATTTCTGCGATCAAAGCTGAATTTTCTGAATCATAATTGTGGTCTTCAGTCTCAAGATCCTAGTATGCCGATTTGTGGCTCAAGAAACATTTCACATTTCTTGTTATTAATATAATGTTGAATCATAATTTTATGGAAACCTAATTTTTTTTTTTTCAGGACAAATTTATGAATAGAAAGTTAAAACGACTCCACGTTGAAATTGAAATTAAAAGTCTTCACTGTAACATTTTCTCAAAATAATCTATTTACATATATTTATATAATTGCAATAATGTTGTATTAAGTATGTCAAATTAGCTTACAGTGTCACCCTAATGTGCATTTCATGAGTTCGCGTTTCCTTATGATAACAATTAAAACGTATTTGGTGTGCTCCGCTCGGAGGGATGTGTAACGAGATGAGGAAGGGTAGAAAACGGGCTTATTTAAGGGGAAGGCTTATGGATTTGATTGGACGAGAAGTTATTGGCTTGGATTAGGAAATTAGTTCCAGCTGCGACTAATCATTGCGTCAACGCTCCTCCCGAAAAATCCTTAAGTATCTTATAAAACATGTATAAAAAATTGTATAAACATATATGTGAGTGGCTTAATAAATGAATTATGCTTTTTCCAGTAAATTACTGTATGTCATTTTACTGATGTACTTGGTGTGTTCTCTGTGATTTATTAGCTATTGGGGAGTAATGGAGACTCGGGTGTAAGAAAGAGGAGGAGGAGACAAACTCAGGACTTCCTGCAGCCTTACATCGCTGCCAAGCTGGAGAATCTTCCAGAAACCTTTGTGCTGGGAGACGAGAAAACCTACAACGGCTTCAATAACAAACCTCTACCAGGACAGCAGCAGTATCGCACATTTGTACTGGCGGCGCTGAAGGACCGGGACTCGGTGATTGTCACACACACACACACACACACACACACACTCGTATCTGAGTTTTATTTGTTCATTCCATAGACAAAAGGGTTTTTATACTGTATTATCCCCTGACCGAACCCTACCGTTAAACCTACCCCTCACAAAAAAACTTTCTGCATTTTAGACTTCATTCTGTATGATTTATAAGCTGGTTTTCTTACGGGGAGTTAAAAATGTTCCCACAAGGACAAAGTGTACTGGCATTACTATATTTGTGAGGACGTTTGCTCTCTATAAAGAAGTGAATAACAGGTACCCACACAGATGTACACATGTCACACTATATAAATAAATATAAATATACTGTAACTATATATAAACTTATGTCAGCTAGTTGCCAAGGTTACATTTCTCATTTAGTTTAACTTGATGTACTAAAATAACTAAATGTACAAAATACCTGTGTACTCAAACTGAAATAATATAATATAAACTAAAAAAAACCCTGAAAAATAATATAAATGACACGCATCAAAATGATTAAAATTGTAGCTAAAATAATGGCTTTAGGAACAGGCTTTAATTATGGCTTTAATTAATAATTAATCCTTTATAAACAACAATACAACACCAATGCATATTTGCAGTAGAATATAAAAATCAGGTATTAAACCTGAAATATAATGAATAGTCTAGTCTTTTCAATAATTGAGAATCGATTTAGAATACTGTAAAGAGCCGGCAGTCAGGGCTAGCAGCCGGCTGCATTGTGGGCATTTCTTTAGAGTTTACTTATTTTTGTTTCATTTAAGCAAGACAGTTGTGTTTTTGTATTAGTGATGTTATGTGTGTTTATGTTAAAGTTAGTTTGGGTGGGTTTGGTTCATTTGCATAAAAGTGTAACTCTTACCATCATGGAGGGAGAAGTGTAGGGGAGGCACTTGTTGATATTGCCCTACGTATGGCAGTTATTACTCCGTGATCAAATACAAGGTTACAGAAGGCAGTGCTGTCTGCTGTTGGTTTATTTCGCCTGTGAATTTGCATTAAAAGTGTGTCAGGGACGTGCAGTGTCTGAACACATGACAGTACTCATGACCATAATTAAGGCGCCTAAAGGTGCAAGCACCCTGCTCTCATGCTGTCAAGAAAAAAATGTATAGATTTGCTTAGGTCCAGTTTACCCACGTCCCAATAAACAACAGCCAGTCGTTACATTACTATAAATCTGTTTTTTTTATTATTTCTCCACATCACACATTTAAGCTAATCTATCAACAACAACAAAAAACGAAACATAACGGCATACAATATCTGCCTTCGCGTCAAACATCAATCAATTATTACTACATTATCTGACAATTCCATATGGATAAGTTTTTGGATCATTATTTTTTGGGAGGGGCTATTTATGCCAAGTGCACATAGCATTTTCTGATATTTATAACACTTATTGCAAGTGACAATTATCTGCACCTCAGTATTGAAGTGTATTATAAAACAGAATGCAACTTATCGAGTGAATGTTCTTTTTTTTCTCTTCTTGAAAACAAGACTTAATGTCTTAGACTTAATAGCAATTTTGCTTCTCAAGTAAATTTATCTCAATATGAGAATGTTTACCAGTCGTTTTTTGCATCTCAGTCATCTAACCGATTGTACATTCAGTCTGAATTTTTTTTTTTTCAAATCTTAAATCTAAATCTTAAAATAAAATGAAAGGAGAGGATCAGAGAAGAAAAAGCAGTAGAGGATGATAGGGTCTTGTGAAAGGACAGTCTGTGGTGGGCTGGTAAACAGACTAGCGAGTGTGAAATTGGATGAAAGAGGTCGACTGCAAAACTACCGCAGCACTTAAAGAAAAACAGATTAGAAGAGGAGGAGATGAAAGAAAGAAGGAGAAAGAGACATCACCTGAAGGACTGCGGCAGATCAGAGTGTGACAGCGGAGGAGAGAGAGATGCTATCATTAATGCTGGAGAGACATGAGCATTACAGATCAAGAGATGGAGGAGAGGTGAAGCAGAAATCAAAACACACATGAATATGCATCTGTGAATAGTGGCTGGAGTCAGTCACAGATGCATTACTCACGCTGTGGGATGTGCTTCCGTTGGAGGTAGTGCCGGATTAAATTGATCACTGTAAAAGTTTTCTACTGACAGATTCCCACAGCACCTATTTTAAGACGCTCTCTCTCTCCGCTCAAAGATTCTCTCTCAGTCCTGTTACACAGAGAGATGATGATCATAATAACCCGACAGATCCAGAGACATGTGACTGTTGCCAAAGTGTGCAATCACAGAATCCAGTCATGAAATGTAAAAAAAAATGGTCCCACTTTATATTAAGTGTCCCTAATACCTGTGTACTTCCATAGTAACTAGATGTGTATGTAGTATGTAACCACAGTGTAAGTACACACCGGTACATACTATCTACAGCTGTGAGATTTCTGTAACTACACACATGTAACAACCCTCAGAATGGTGTGTGTAAGTACAAATGTGTAACAGGACATTGGTAACAACACTTTTTGGTAATGAAAGTACAAATGTGTAACAGGACTAACAGCACTTTTTGGTAAATAAAGTGCTCTGGATTTATCATGTAGTTACTCTGATGTTACACAGCAGCGGGCAGTAGATTAGGCTTTACATGTAAATTGTGGTTGGTGTCCAGAATTTTGTGTCTGAAACAGAACAGAGCAAATCTTGCTTCAAGATTCAATGACTTATGGCATTCACAAAAAATAAGTTTCTGCTTTGAAAACAAAAAACACAGGTAGTGGAATTGGGAAGAACACAAGGTCACAATGCAGTTTTTTAAAAGCTGACTTCTTGAGCGCTGTGATTTAAGCAATGGTCAGACACATCCGTCTAGTGTGTTTACATAGAAAAACAATGAAAAAGTAGCAGATTGGAATAGACACACGCACTCTGTGTAAACCAGCCCTTAAAAGAATTTTTAGGTTTCATACTGTCTCAAGGCTAAAGAAAATCTGTTCAGTCTGGAAAGAGTTGGTGGACATGCATTTAAGATGATTTACAGCCTGAAAGTTGATCCACTTAGTTTTATCAAATGCCGTGTACATTAGCACACTCACCCGTCCCTCTGAGCAAACAACTTCATCAAGATTACAGCGCAATGAGTGCTCATCCCGTCATCACAGCTTTTTCATTTCTCACATTATTGCATGAAAGATGAACTTGGAGTCATTGGCTTTGTGGAAGAGGTGTTTTTTTTCTTTGGAAAAATGCAGAGGAACGAACAGAAAGCCAATCAGGATGCACACAAAAGCTCATTCGGAGTGGATGCTGAATTTAATTGGACAAAACCTAAACACTACAATACCATACTATTCCTTGATGTCAATCATTCCCCCAAAACATTCCTGTGGACAAATAAATAAAATGATAAAACATAGTGAAATAAGACATAAAACGCGTTATTCAGATATTCCTCCTCCTATAAAATAAATAGGAGAATCTCATGGCGAGTCTCACACATATATCTGGGAGTTTTAGAAGATATCTCAATCTGTGCTCAGATGTGTCTATAGCTTAGAAATATAGATCTCTGTATAAACTTAATTGATAAACAGTCTTAGCTGCTCCGCTAGCTCCACGTTTATACTGCATATCAACTGTAGACTTAGAGTGTAGAGCGGCTACTGAGAAAAAGAAAATATTCCCTTGGGTGTTTCCTCACAGATGTGTCAAATTAGATACGGCATATGTTTCCTAATGTGTTTATATTGAGATAAACTTACATTTTAAAGTTACTCACCCTTACGCACTGCAAAAACAGTTCGTAATTTAAATTTCTTTTTTAAATAATATTTCTGGGAGAAAAGTCAACATTAAGTATGTTTATGCTAAAAACAAGTTAAACTTTTTTTCATAAAGTTGATTCTTTTTTAACCCACTGGCAAATATTTGTATGTATTGTTTTAAGCATATAGTCACTTAATTTTGAACTGATTCATTTATTTTTTTCCACGAAATAATCCTTTAAATCATTTGTCTCAAGTAAATGTATCTTGTAGTAAAAGTATAGAGATGATACAATAATACAAATTACAAGTAGGAAAGTGTGTTTTTCCACACCGTTAAGACTTAGTTTCTTCTACATGAAACATGAAAGAAGGTATGTTGCGACATGTCTATATATAAAGGATGTGTTCATTTTTGGGTGAACTGTGGGTTTAAGCGGCAAGCTCCTCTGAGACTCTGTGTTTGTGCTGCGCTGCTGTAAATGAGTTCTGGGCAGCGATGGTTTCTGTGGTTCCTGGTGTCTCTTCCGGAGGGAATGCAGAAGGTGTAGCACTGATGGGATTTGGTTGATGATGCGTATCCTCCGCTTCTCAGCAGGATGTAAGAGGTTACCCCTCCCTCAGCCCTTTCTCTCACTCTCACTCTCCCTCTATCTTCCTGTTTCCATCCCTCTTTCTCCTGCGCCCCGCTGTGCTGTCTAAAAGGTGTTACTAAGACGATTATTTGCCAGCGTTTGTGGAAGGAGCCTGACTTCTGTGCTACTTTGAAGATGTGAATGTTTTCCTCCTGCTCTGCTCAAACACCCGTCAATAGATTTCGGTTTGCATGTGATCAATGAATGTCATTAAACATCACACTGAGGCTGACAGAGACAGTGCTGGCATGCGTATTGACTGCCTCATGAAAAACACCTACACCTAATTCAACCTTTAGTATTTTTATAGATGGCACAGACAGCACCAAAGACAACATCTAATGCAGCATTTTTGCTTGATCTCTGTCACATCCTATGAAGCCAGTAGGATGCATTACAATAATGCGTGTCATTTTAAGTATTCACTTACAGTTTTATAGACATATTTATTTAATATTTATTATATTATTTAATTAACATTAAATTTATATCCATTTATCCATGTGTATGACTGTGTGTGTGTGTGTCTGTCATGTATGCATGCTTATACAGGTTAGCTTTAACCAGATGATACAGAAAAAGCATTGTGTAAAATTTTCTAAGCAGACTAAGCTGTAATCGAAACAAAAGATTTAAAGAACTAAAGTTCAAAGTTTTCATTAATTTTGTGAGCCAACAGTTCAATCCTAAAATGTAAAAGTAAAAAAAGAGAGAGGAAAAAAAAGAAGAGTAAATGTT
The DNA here is from genome assembly GCA_032359435.1 of Enteromius unitaeniatus. Lineage (NCBI taxonomy): Eukaryota > Metazoa > Chordata > Actinopteri > Cypriniformes > Cyprinidae > Enteromius > Enteromius unitaeniatus. Next base: position 1,497,105 of record JAUMHI010000041.1, read on the forward strand.
TACCTAATACACCTATAAATACTTATAAATAAATATATTTGGCCAAAGAGTTGTCAAAAATTACAAAGAGAATCTATGATTCTTAAAAGTTTAAAAGAACCCAAATCTTATTCACAAACTGGGATTCGTGGAGTTGAGAAAACTACCAGTTAAATCGTGATTTGTTTGCATGTTATGTGAACATTAACTGATATCAGAGAACCATGAACATTCAAATGTGTTTTTTTAATTATTGAAATATTAACTTAAAAATGGGGAAAAGGCATTTGACTGGAAAAAAAACGTTTGAATCACAGATTTTATGTATTTTATTACTGCATACTTCCCTTGCTTCTGTTTATGTTATGCCATCATTTTGATTGTGCAAATTTGCAAAGTAGCCGTAATAATATAATATGTGATACATATGATATATGCCATAATAATAATAATAATAATACATGAGAGTAATTCCTTTCCTTTCTCCATCCTCTCTTCCTTTCTCTGTCATAAGATGTTCACGGTGAGCCCTTACTCTGATCCCATGACGGTGAAGCTTCACAGCGGGATGGCCCGTCACGTTGAGGACCCAGAGATGCTGTGGGTGATGGGACCAGTGCTGGCCGTCGTCCTCATCATCATCATCGTCATCGCCATCCTGCTCTTCAAGAGGTACTATTACGTTACTGAACAATACAATCATTCATCCAGCACTGAGACCGCATGTATTGCATTCTGCTTAAGTGACCATATTTTCTTTTTCGCCGTGCGTAGCAAACTAGAGTTTACTGCACTTCTTCCTGTCAGGTATAAATAGCCGGCCTCTCTCAGAGACACTGCTGACTCGATGTAAGAGCAGAAAATCAAAAAGTCAAGAATTTTTATTTTACTATGACAGTCAGCAATTTAAGTTTCTTTTTTCTCCTCAACACTTTCACAGAACTTTAATGATCAAACAATGGTAATATATTTTTGAACTGGACTGCAGAAATGATATTTGATAACACACCTACTGTACCAAAAATCTGCTCTCCCCAAATTACGTCCAAGCCTCAGATCAAATGTGCCCCTTTTCTCAATTATGACCAAATCTGCTCGGCCTTATTGAAGAGTGCAGGAGAATCAAATGCCTAGAGTTCAAGTTAGATGTCTGTTGAGTGAAAAGAAAACTCAATTTGCAAATGTCAGCTGGAATCGGAGCTCATTAGTAGCAATGGCATTTCCACATTTCTGACAAATTCGCCCTGCACACAGCGCCTGTGCTGTTTTCTACCTGTGACATTTTCTCTTTTCTCTCCTCTGCTTCTCCGTCTCTTTTTGTGGGATGCAGCAAACAGGAGAGGTGGGTATCGAGCGTCTGTCTTTGATCCGATAATAAACGCTTGTTTGTGTTTGGTGTTTAATGAGAGGCAATTGAAGAGTTTAATTGAGCTCAGATTAGTGCTGCTGCTCTCCAACACATACTAACACACAGGAAGTATCAGTTACACTCTACTATTAGTTAATGCATTATTAGTAATTAAAAATATGCAAGACATTCGTATTTAATAATCTTTGCTAAAGTTAATGTTAAAAAAATGAAATTATTCATTCTTCATGTCCAAGGTCAGGTCCAGATTTGTTTAACCCAACGAACCTTATTGTAAATTGTTAGAGGAATATCTTACATACTGTATTTACACATCCACCCGATCTCTCTGTGTTATACGCTCATGTATGATGTCATTTCCTGTGTGCACAGGAAGCGCTCCTCTCCTTCAGCTAAAGATGAGCACTCGGCTGGAGTTAAAGATCACTTACTGGCCCACTCCTCTGACCCCGTGGAAATGAGGAGGCTCAACTATCAAACAGAAGGTACGTCATGATAGACTTCTATTGTGTCGACACCAACGTAATGAGTTACAAACAGCTCATCACATTTATAAAACACACAGAGCTGTCAATAAATTTCAATCAATCCAAAAGGTCCACAAGGTTTACAGTGTAGATCTTCATATCAGCCTGGTTTCTAACATACTGCATTAAAGGAATAGAAACTTTTCAATTAGCCCATGATTTACTCACCCCCAAGCCATCCTAGGTTTATATGACTTTCTTATTATAATACTAAACACAGTTAAAGAATTAAAAGTGGAAAATGAGAAGTCAAGAAAGTCTTTTCCTTTCACCTGTCCATCATCTTTGAATATGCATTCTGAGATCCTTAAAGGATGTATGCGGTACTGCCTCAGAACAAGGTCTGAAGAGTCATGATACTACACAACCTTTTGTAACTTCTGCTTTTATGGTACCTTAAAATGCTCACTAGCTTTTGCAACCGAGTGTCTTTCGAAAACGAATGAGTTTGCGGTTGTTTGGAGGTATACCTCAGAAAGAGAGACACTGGATTTATGGACGTCAGGTTCAGCTGGAGCTTCAGTGTGAAGACAAAACATTATTCACAGAGTCACATTGTCAGGTGAAGAACACACCGAGGAGCAGAACCTGCCAGCCAGGGGCGCCGTAAAGGGGGGGTAAACGATGACGACTCTCTCAGTCATGGGCCCCCGAGAAGCCCCCAATAAAATTGTGGTGCTAAAAAAATTATTAACTTTAAATTATTCTATTTGCTGTTTCCTGGTGTCAAAAATGTATTTGTTTAGGAAACACAAACGTCCATGAGCCCCTCTCCCACTCTCGATTATCATAAAATGGTTCAGTCCGCCCAAATTGTATCCAGGCAACAGCTTGACTTCACTTATAGCACCGGCAGAATATGAACTTGACTGAAGAGGAAGTGAAAATGCCTCAACAATCGGTTGCACCAGCCGGACATAAAAAAAGCTGGGTGTAAGGACTTAGTTATGTCTAGCTTTCCACTTAATATTTACACCAGCTGCACCATCAAAAAATATGACCAGGTGTAGATGATGCGCGTCCTCGCAGTTATGGCTACAGCTGAGACGAGCTCGTGCTTCAACAAGTGAAGCCACCGTGCCATGATTTAATTGAGGAAACAATGTTTTTTTGTTTCTGAAAAAATGAGAGCGTCCTGCTCAGCGCACTTCAGCCTCTCCGCACAAACGTATCCCACATTAATTATTATAGCGCATTTTTACCATCTAGACATAGTTATATGCTTGAACTGTATATCTATAGCTTTCATGGTGGTTTGAGAAGCCTAAAGTGATCAAACATAGTTTATGATGCAGCTCACTGCTGCTGATGGCCTACTTTAAAAAAACTAAAACTTATATTTAACAAACAAAAAATACTCCAAACATTTTTCTAAATTAACTTAATAAAAAAACAAAACAAAATATAATAATTTTGACATTAAACACAAAACTGAACTATTTTAATAGCCGGTCAGACTTTCTTTGCATGCAGATTAATGTCCGCCTATAGACAACCTCTTATCATTTTATAGCTCTAACGTTTAAAATAGAGTTTAGGAAAATGTATTTAACGACTATCCTTAGCTTTGATTAGTTTGTAAAGCCTTGTCTCTTGTAAAAAGGCTCAAGGCGACCACAGACATATTCATATTCATGCATTCATATTCATATCAATGACGGCGTATAATCTCCCTGCTCCCAAAGTTATAAATCTTGTATCTCCGATAAAACATGATTTTGGGGAAATGTTGTGTCAGTGTTCATACACAACAGCATATGATAGCAAGTTATAATACCAACTTTCACCATACAATGTTTAATAACTCAAAAAATATGCCTTTTTTTATTTCCTGAAAAATAATATTTAATTCCTGAAGCAAATCAATATAAATACATTTCATTGTATTAAGAGTGCTCAGTGTTTCTATTACATTTCAACTGTCATGTTAAAAATATTAGGTTAGTTTAGATTAACTTTATTGTCATTGCCAGTGTACAGTACAAATATGTAGAGTACATACATACAAATATAAATATATATATGAATACACTATATGACACCTGTACTGCAATGCAGAATACATACATTATACAGTACTGAAGTGATGCAGTATTACAGAGGACAAATTACAGGTGTGGGCATGGGATGGAGTTCAGTTGTCTGATTGACTTAAATATATGAGAATGATAGTCAAAATACCATAAAGGCACATGATTTACGTAAATTAATATGAAAAAAGTCTCAGCTGTATTGGGGGCCCTGTCGAGATTCTTTTCATGGGGCCCAAAATCCTTAGCAGCGCCCCTGCTGCCAGCTAATCTCAAACTACACACACACAGTGGCATCACATCCTATAGCTTCATTTGGTTTAGACTGAGCTTTGAACTTGATGGATAGAATTAAACAGGATGATTCACAGGAGAAAATCCTTCTCTTTCTCACTCCTTTCAATCCATATTTTGCACTTCTCCCTCTGTCTCTTTCTGTTTTTTTCTCTTTCTCTCTCTCTCTCAGGGGAAATTTCTGAATGCTCAGACATTTTGCTGACTTCAATAAGAATCTGCTTTTGCTTCAGTTGCAAAGTGACTCATGTTCTTATGTCAGATTGTTGGGCTGCGAGCGAACGCTTGACTGATGCGAAATCTTTCTCCTGGCGAAACTGGGAGAAATATTCATGTCAACTTCCCCGCCATGGAAATTGATTTTCCTTGCTTGTGAATCTTCAAATGAGGAACCAGACTACCAGTGTTGTTTGTTTACTTGTGAAAGTTCAGAATTTGTGTTTCAAAAAAGCTTCAGGACACTTTGAAAATGTAAAAATGGCTTACCTCACAGATAAAGGCTGTTTGTATTGCAGATAAATGTTTGACGTTTCAGGCTCTGTGTTTAAAGATGTGCAAACTCTATGCCAGAGCCTTGCTCATACTTTGGGCCGTGTCATAACAGTGAATATTGTGATACACAAGGTGCAATTTAAACATCCTGTTGTGCTTTGACATGCTGAAAGCGAGTCCTTGAGCTTTCATGTGAACTAAAGGAAGACAAAATGCCTTTCAATTCTGAGATTGCAGTGCTTTGATTCATTCTTTGGAAGGTTGATGTAGAAATTGATCTTTTCACTACAGTTCATAAGTTAGAGAAACGAATACTTTAATTTATCAAGGATGCATTGCATTGATCAAAAGCTAAGATTTTATTCTAATATATACTGTTCAAACTTGCTATTTATTAAAGAATCCTGAAAATAAAGAATTACATTTCCACAAAAAAAAATCAAAATTGTTGATAATCAGAAATGTTTCTTGAGCAGCAAATCAGCAATCATTTCTGAAGGATCAAGTGACATGGAAGACAGGAGTAATGATGCTAGAAATTCAGCTTTGTATTGCGTAAGGCGTAAATTACATTTCAAAATATATTCGAATTCAAAACAAATATTTGGAATTCATTGCACTTTTGATCAAACAAATGCAGACTAAGTCGGTAATTACTTTCAACTATACTTAATAAATAACTATAATATATAATAAATAATAATGCTAATACATTCACAGTCATGCTGCTGTGAGCATGTAAGAAATACATATAAAATAACCCCTATATATGATATCTTATACATTACCTGTTGCAGATCTACCCAGGTGGAGCTGGGGAAGGTGGAGGGTTTTGAAGCACATGTGAATAATGATGTGTATCAGATTGAGTTGAATGCGCCATCATTTCATGACAGAACTTTGTATCACACTTGATATTTAGTATTATATTGTCATATATGTAGGGAAAGTGGTTTCATGTTGTCTTCTGCTCCTCGTGGGTGTTCTCCTCTTTTGCTCTTTCTGCACATGCTCTGTCTCTTTTCCTCTTCCTCTCTCTTCTGTGAGTGTCATATATCACAATCCCTCCTCATCTTCTTTCTGCAGGTTCCAGTGCCTTCAGCTGCCCCAGCACTTCAAGTTAGTTTCTCTCTTGCGCTTCATCTCTATGCTCCTCCTCCCTGTCCATCAAGATCAAAGCCACGCCCCCGTCACCACTTTGGCTGCTCTGAGTTAAAGCTTCACCATCTCTCACGTCCTTTCCACAGGCTGTCCGTCTCAAACACCTCAGTTGAGCAGATGTGGGATGGGAGGGAAAACAAACTTTTTTTTAACATGTGCTCAGGTTGTAGTCCTTCTGTGTAATATGCCGGTGTCATTTACATGCCATTTTGATTGTACAGGGCAGCTCACGCCACCTTGCTATTGACCCGGAAGCAGTTCATATTTCAGCCAATGAGCATGTCCGTTCACCGCTTACATCACTGCCGCTAGTCTTAGCACATAGCATGGTGCTAAAAGCTTAGTGCTTTCTCCTTCGCCTACTATTTCTCTCATGCTTTGGGTTGTTTTCATGTGTGCCCATCTACCAAAAGCCTAAAAAAACCTGTGCACCAAAGTGTGTTTGTTCCTCAGTTCAGCCAACCAAAATCAGCCAGGCCAATAGAAATCAGTTCATCCTCTCGTTCTCCCTGCAGGAATGCGGGAACACCCTCCAGTTTCGGTCTGTGCTTTGGCTGACCACATCGAGCGGCTGAAAGCCAACGACGGCCTACGATTCTCACAGGAGTATGAGGTAACTCTTCCCAAGTCACGTCAGAGTGTCCGTCTAAGCAACCTTGAGGAGAATTGTCCTCACTACCTTCTGTTAAAACCACAGAGGGATAATTGCTTGACGTCCTACAAATATCAGCAATTTACATAAAAATGTCTTAAATAAGATAAATCAGGACAACGAGGGGAGGAGAACACATCCATAATGGATGACTTGTGCAGCTGGAAAACACTTGTGCTTATTCTGGCCTACATCTGCACGTGTGGAACATGTAAATTGTAGGACAGGACACTGAAGATAAGACTAAAGGAGGCAGCGGATTTATTGTGGCTGAACATTTGAAGCAGAACAGTTATAAATAGAGCTCCAAAATGCAGTTCTGGGGAAGCACATTCATTTAACTGTGCTAATCATATCTCTAACCGTTCAAAAGTTTGGTGTCAGTAAGAAATGAATCATTTTATTCCACAAGAATGCACTGAATCGATCAAAAGTAGCAGTAACTATGTTTGCAATGTTACAAAAGATTTCGGTTTCAAATGAATGCTGTTCTTTAGAACGTTCTGTTCATCAAAGGAGCCTGAAAAGTAAAACGTATTATGGTTTTCACAAAAATACTCAACAGCACAGTTGTTTTCAAATATAAGTAAAAAAAAGAAATCCGCATTTGGATCATGTGACACTGAAGATGCGGAAATTTTGGCTTTGGTCACAAGAATAAATTGCATTTTACACATTACTATTTTTACTGTAGTTTCAATCAAATTAATGAGCAAAAGAGACTTTTGAACATTAGCATGTAAAAACAGCCGTCCTTCCTCCACTTTAACCCCATTATTATTTCTGTAAGCACTTAATTTGGTCTGAGACATTAAAAGTGAACTTTTCCATTGCTGGTTTGGCCTAGCAATTAATTTTTTTGTTGTTTTTTTTATGCTTTAAAGATCTATTAAAAATAGCTGATATCACTATAATAGACCAACTTGATCTGTGATTATCACTGAAACACTGAAGAAACTGACAATTAACTAGAAAATCCAGTGATAAGTTCTTTTGTCAGAAGAGTTTATTGCATTAAAATATGGCCTTTGGTAGACTGATGAAACCAAACTACTGCAAGAAATTACATAAAGCCAACCAAACTCTTGACATTTTTGTGTGTAGAATTGTTCAGACAGTCAGCAGAAGGTCAAACATCTAAATGTGTTCACCGTACGATCTCAGAAATTGTATGAATGTGAACTCTTCAACATCTTATGTTCAGCAATGACACTAAGAACTTGTGCATCTTCATAATACTACAACTTACACATGGATTTACAGATTTCCACACACACACACACACATAGTCACATCAGCATCTCAGGCAGTACCTAGATCGCCAGAGCTTGAAATTAAAGCTGGGAACAACTCTATCAGGAGTGTAGTGAGTGTGAGAGTCACCTGCTTTATTAGACGGCTAATCCAGCAGTGTGTGTGTGTGTGCATGAGTGTTTGGGGAAGGAGAAGGGGAAGGGGAAGGGGCGGGACTCTGCTGTCTGCTTAAGTTGTTATTGTACATTGAGCAGCTCTTCCGAGTACTTAAACAATCAAGTCCTTAATATAGACATCAAATACTGAGGGAGCAGCAGTGATCTAATCAAACACCAAATGGCTCACATTAAACAGCAATACAAAAGAAGTTAACAGGATAAACAGATAAAGACAGGCTTATGGGGAGGGAGTTGTGTACAACGATGGAGAGAAAGTAATATATCTGTAGGTAAATAATAAGATAGAGATAGATCAGTGTGAGCCTGTCATCTGTGGGAACAGTACAGCATGCATTTTATTTAATATACACTACATTTATACTTTTTCCAGCAAGGATGCATTAAATGGATCAAAACATACAACAAGGATAATTTTTAAGAAGTGTGATAGTCTTGTGAATGATTTTTGTGTGGTAGTGTATGGCTAAAACTTTTTATTATTATACGAACAATTAGATTTTTTTAATTAAGTGTAAACATTTTTATATATTTTTTTTTTGTTTGCATTAGACTGACCATGATCTGCTCATAATGGTATAAGGATGCAGAATTACTTCAGCAGCTCATTGAAGCTTGTTGATACATTTATATTAACTTTGTGAATGTATTTCACTTCTAAAGACATTTTTAAAAGTACTCTGCTATATTTATTCTTCTTTTATAATAGAGCGCAACCAGAGAACAGGACAGAGCTAACATCACATGGGGACAACATGTCCTCAGATCACACATACGCCTGCATTAAAACCTCTAGTGTTTTTAACAGGGAAAAAAAAACGTGGATGCAGAGAAACTTTAATATCATGTGACAAATCCATCAGTGCCATCTGGAGAGGTGTCGTGCAAGTCCAAGAAAAAGAAGCTGCGTTTTATCTAAAGTGCGAACAAACTCACAGAACTCGCCATACATTCTTCTGATTAGCTGTGCATTTTGGTCTTCAAAATGCTTGCTTGTTGTGAATATTACTGTGTCAGGTTAGCACACAATGTGTGTGTTTGTGTTAAAAGCATTGATGCAGCCTTTGCCAGAGATCAATACAATCCTCATCACAAACACATAACTATACATAATCACAAACAAATGCACAAATAATAAAAATACACTGTGCTGTTAGACAGATTAGGCAGACAAACAATCATCTGCAATATAGCGGCTGTATAGTGATTATTGATTATTCATCTGCCCTTCTTCATAATCCGTCTGTTAGTAGATATTAGCCTGGCTGCTGTTCATTTCATATACATCTAGAAGAATGTCACATTGCCCTTAGAATGAACTGTACATGTGACCGTCCACCATATTTTAAGAGCATTCTCGTCTCACGTTCAAAACATTTGCCGCATTAAGACTTTTTAAAAAGAAATTAATACTTTTATTCAGCAAGGATGCATTAAACTACAATCTGCAAAGTTCTAAAAAGATTTCAAAAAGATTCAAGTTTCAAATCAATGCTGTTTTTTTTTTATTTATTCTTATTCATCAAAAGATCATGAAAAATTTCACAAAAATAAGAGTTCAATTTCAACACTGCTAATAGAAATGTTTCTTCAGCAGCATATGAGTGTATTAGAATGATTTCTGAAGGATCATGTGACACTGAAGACTAGGATGCTAAAAAATTAGCTTTAAATGAAAGGAATAAATTATATTTTAACATATATTCACATACAAAACAGGTCATTTAAAATGTAATAACTAGGCTGTGCAAGTCAACACCGTATTTTTATGTTAACGTGTATAGCAGTACTTTAAAAATGAAAAAAGTGCACAATACACTACTTTTGAATGCATTATTGAATTTTGTGCATAACAATGTGATTAATGGCAATTGATTGCAGAAAATCATGTGATTAATCACAATTTTAATGTTACCCAGCACTAACAATATTTTACTGTATTACTGTATTTTTGGTCAAATAAATGCAACCTTGGCGTAAGATTCATATCGACCCTAAAATATCTTACCGACCCTGAACATTTGAATGGTGTTATGTTTCATATGTTTTGTTTATTATGCTAATGCTTTTGCATTTTAGAACTTGATTAATGTGAAGCAGGGAGTATGGTAACAGCAGGTCTCTAAAGCGGCGTGATGGTGGGCAGGTCAAGGTAGAGATTCGCAGTGTGGTGCGTCTGCTAGATTTTGCAGCATCAGTTCCTGCTGTGCCAGACTCATCTTATTATGAATGATTCATTGGAGCACATTATTCCATGGCTTTGTAAACTTTCATCAAAAAATGAAATGAAGCTTGCTCCACCTCTGAATGACTTCAGGTTTAAGCTTATGTCACCAAACCCTCTTATTATTATCATATGAGCTTTCAGTCAGCTCCCTCGTTAAATTATACTGTATCCCTCTATCTTCTTTTCTTATAGGATGTCCTGTTTCACTAAATCACATTAGAGTAAAATTGGTTTTCATTGACGTATGTCGTGGTTTGGCTCAGCCAGTGGTTTAAGATTGGTAGCAGGACTAAATAATGGGCATTTAATGACAGATGAAGGAGTATTTAGGAAAGCTACTTCTCATGTGATGTTTAGTATTCGTACTGGATCAGTTCAAAGGTTAAATATGTCTACTGTGTTCCTTTGTTCTGTCAGTGATGTTAGTCAAGCTTTCTAACAACCTTCCTCGTGTTTTGTGTTTCTGTTCTGTAGTCTATTGACCCCGGCCAGCAGTTCACCTGGGAAAACTCCAACCTGGAGGTCAACAAGCCCAAGAACCGTTATGCAAACGTCATTGCTTACGATCACTCCAGAGTCGTGCTGACCCCCGTTGATGGTGAGTCCAAAAACTCATGTACTTATAGTAGTTTGATGGCAGCGAGTGATCAGCTCACCAAAGCTGCGTTGATTTAAGTCAAAAATACAGTAAAAACAGTAATACTTTGAAATATTACCATTTATAAACACTATAGTTTTCTATATGAATAGAGGGTACAATATAATTTATTCCTGTAATCAAAGCTACATTTCCAGCATCATTATGCTTCTTCAGAAATCCTTCTTAATGCAGTTTTGCTGCTCAGAAAACATTTCTGATTATTACAATATAAGTGATGAAAACAGTTGTGAAGATTATTATATTATTATTATTATTATTATATGAAATAGAAATCTTGTGTAACATTATAAATGTGTTTACTGTCCATTCCCATCCGTTCCCACTAGATGGCCTATGTACTTGCATCAAAAAATAAATACAATGTACTTCAATATAAGGACAACATAAGCATAAATGTAATTACAGGTGTAATTACATAAAAGTATTTAAAATATATGTAATTGCAATGTAAAAACATGCATGTACAAAAACACGTTGATTGTATCAAATTATTAATTTGAATGTAAGTACACAGTAGTTAGAGCCACCCAATATAAAGATGGCCCCATGCATCCTGAATAAAAGTCGTCACACGACGGGCGGTAGTGTTTGTAGCAAATCAAAGAAAGATTCATTCAGCAATGACCAATTTTGCACATAATCAGCCCCTATTGAATTCTGTGAAAGATCATTCAATCTAAATCATGACTATTTCATAAATATTTCAAGGAATTCATTCTAAAATAGAACTCAAAAATAAATAATAAAAGTGTGCTCACGTGGGCTTACCAAGGCCATCGGTACAACATGAGAGCGTAGTTCTCAGCCTTTGGTTGTGTGTTAACACTGCACTGCTGAACCACAGGTGTACCGGGCAGCGACTACATTAATGGAAACTACATTGATGGCTACCGCAAACAGAACGCCTACATCGCCACTCAGGGTCCTCTGCCCGAGACGTTCAGTGACTTTTGGAGGATGGTGTGGGAGCAGAGGACCAGCACTATCGTCATGATGACCAGACTGGAGGAGAAGAGCAGGGTGAGATTTCACTCGTCATCTCGTATTGTCTGGTTCCTGCCACAGAGACAGAAACATGGGTTTTATGGTGACAAGAGATGCAGATGTCAGGAGAGTGCATTGGGCTTTATATGGAATTAAATAAACAATCTAAAGGAACAGTTCAAAATTGGAATTTATAAAGTAAAAAGAGTTTCTTTCCCTTTAGAATGTCAGATAATATCCCAAGTGCCTCGTGGACACAAGCAAATGTGAATTGCGTTCGAATGGAAGTGAGCATAAGTGTCCTCATAGGACTGTTGAACAGGAAGTGATGTGTGTGCATGTGTGTTTGTGAGAGAGGGAGGCATCACATGTTCCCTCACCTGCCGTGTGGCCAGATGGTCATTCTGTTTGTCCTCCACATGGTCAGTCTCAATATACATGAATGTGATTCAACACAAGCTTTCTAGTGGAATTATATGTACATCACGATTCACCATTGTATTATATTTATGGATAATATCAATTGAAGAGATCCAGTACAGATAGATAGATAGAAGGGTTGTCAATATTGTAGAACAGTTCTATACAAATGTACTTTTATATATAGATTTATTTTTCTCTAATCAAAATGTTTTAATATACTGTCTAATGCACAGTTGCACTTGATCTATTGTCACAAATATATTGTGTGGAATATGTCTTGAGAAGAAACAGGATGGTATTCATTACACAAAAGGAATTGCATTTGTTTCCTTCTTTAATTCAAATAAAAGGTTTGAAGAACGGGACACCAGGAACATCCTGAACAGGGAAAATGAAAATAAAAATCTGGAAGTTAATCAGCCATATTTCTGAATTAGCGTGAATAAGTGCACAGACGGTACCTGTTCATTGTTGAAGGACAGCAGTGTTAATGGATGGGTCACGCAAATGCATCTCAGCCCCAGACAGCTCTCTGTGCTCAGTGTGTATGTGTGTTCACAGTATGTGACCCGTGTGTGTTATCAGAGCCGGAGGTTCAGGCGCAGTTCTGACCTGTCTGTGGTGCGTGATGCCCCCATCTGCCCGAGAGCCGCAGGCCTGCCTCAGCTGCAGCTGGCCTCCTCTCACCCGACCCCTGTGCACTTACGGTCCCTGATGTGTGATGTTTGTGTGTGTGATTGCAGGTGAAGTGTGATCAGTACTGGCCGAGCCGTGGAACAGAGACATACGGCATGATTCAAGTGTCCATGCTGGATACGGTGGAGTTAGCCACATACAGCGTCAGGACCTTCGCTCTCTATAAGGTCTGACATTTATTTAGTTTTTCATTCATAGTTTCATAGTTTTTATTCATTTTCGATTGTACACGCAGTCAGACGTTATTTGATTTGCATAATATTTTTCTACAAAATACAAGAATTCAATGAAAACAAAACAACCAGAAAAGATGTTTTAGATGTCCGCTGTGATTTATGTTTGACACAGAAACGCTGCATTCACACAAATCACTAAAGCTTCTGCTCATTAATGCTGAAAATGTTTTGTTCTGTGATGTTGAGATGTTGCACAGCAGATATGAATAAATGAAGATGGAAAAAGTTCCACAAAAACAACCAAATTTAATTAACAGTAGGAAACAAAACTACCTCTTGATAATTTACAGACTGCTACAGTAGGATGCTAGTATTCTGTAACAATTCTGCATGCTTTTGGAGTAGATTAGATTAGACTGTACATTTATATTTACCTTATCATATTTTACAATATAACTGACTTGCATAGTTTATGGACATCATGCACATTTTATTTCGATTTTGTGCCCTTTCTCAGACCCTTACAATTACACAGGCTGTTTTTGTTTCTGCAACATGAACATGTGATTTGATTAGTTAACCTCCACCTCTTGTTCATCAGAATAGGCCAGATGAATGCTAGATATGTCTAAACGTTGCAAATTTGTAAACAGTCCTAAGTTAACAAGCCCAATGTTACAACCTTAATGATTTCTGATTGATTTGTTTTGGCAGTTTAGTGTGTGATTAAACTGTGGAGGGAGATTAATATAATTCTGTATATGTATTTAATTAATTAATTATATTCCCCAAAATTGTTCATATAGTGGACTACCAGTACAATTTGAGATCAAAAGATCAGATTCAGACACTTGACCTGAACATGTTTTGCTTAAGTTTTTTTTTTTTTTTAATTGCTAATGCAAACTTTTCACATCACAGATTGAGCTAAATTAAGCATTGCTTTTGTAATTGGTATTATCTAATTGCGTCCTTAAATTTGACTGCTGGTTAGTTTTTGCTTTATTGTAATTCGGTACGTACCTTTCTATCAAAATTAATTAGTTCTGACAGTTTAACTTGTCGTGTTTTATGACCGTAGCTGTAGCGATTAAACTGTGATATAATGTGAGAAATGTGTCTGAAATGTATTGAAACAGAATGGGTCCAGTGAGAAACGAGAAGTTCGTCAGTTCCAGTTCATGGCCTGGCCGGATCACGGCGTTCCCGAATACCCCACGCCAATTTTAGCCTTTCTACGCAGGGTCAAGGCCTGCAACCCACCTGACGCCGGACCCATGGTGGTACACTGCAGGTAGAGCATGATCTCTGCTCACTTATCTATTAGCATGCGTATGCATCTGTGAATTGACTCTATATCTGTGTTTTTCATGGCAGTGCCGGCGTGGGTCGGACAGGTTGTTTTATCGTAATAGAGGCCATGCTGGAGCGGATGAAGCACGAGAAGTCGGTGGATATCTATGGTCACGTGACCTGCATGCGCGCTCAGAGGAACTACATGGTGCAGACGGAAGATCAGTATATCTTCATCCACGAGGCCCTGCTGGAGGCCGCCACCTGCGGGAACACCGAGGTCCCGGCACGGAGCCTGTACACACACATCCAGAAACTCACGCAGGTGTCGCCCGGGGACACCGTCACCGCCATGGAACTGGAGTTTAAGGTCAGAAAACACACAGGCATCATCCTAAACGGTCACGACACAACAGGGTTCCTGTGTCAGTTTTTCTCTTCTCACTGAAAGCAAAACACAGCATGAAGGCACAAAATCACAGCCGATCAGAACCTGTTTGATGTTTAGTGTAGAGCTCTGTGGAACCAAATGACAAAGCTATGCCTTGCTGCTTGTTTAAACATCTGATTAACATGCAGAGGATGTTTATCTTGCCTCATTTTTGGAGTTGGGAATGGGGTAATTGTTATATTGCAATATACTGCAATATAAATATTTGATGGTAACAAACCAGTGCTTCATGTTAATTATTATGTCTGAAATAAGTTTAAGGTTTAGTAGTTAAATTACTAGGTATTAAAATGAGCTATGGTCATTGGCAATGAAATATAGGTTGAGCTCAAGTAAACATATAATTATATTTATAACAACATATATTTCTTTATGATTCTCATCTATAAAGGTTAAGCTTCGTTTCATTTTCAGTAATGCCACAATAGAAGTAAAACTGCCGTAGAAAGAGAAAATATGCACACGCTGAAATTTCACCAAAGGGAAAGTGCACATTATAACTGATGGAGAAGCTGACAGGCCGTATCTGTGACTGTGGTGAGAGTTATAGCAGCTGCATGCGTGAAAACACTTCTTTAACATAAAGCAGCTGTCTTCAGAGACGCTCCACAGCCCGGATGATGAGGCTCAGAGCTGCTTTACATGCTGGATCATTATAGATCCGGCGAGGATGTAATCAGGTTTTTATGCTTGATGTTGTTTCACCAGCAGATGAGGACGGTGTGATTCTGAAGGGCCAGTGCAGTCAGAGCTGTGTGTGGAAACAAGTTTGGGTTTCCCTGCACAACATGAAGGATTTTAATGGGCTGTTTTTCCCATGATGCATCTTGGTGACATGCTGAGATTCAAAGAGCATGTATCGTTTGAAGTTTGAGAACAAAGCCACTCGAAACACCTCATTCTTCCCCAAAGAAAGATGTCAAATGTTTACAATAGAAAAAAATCTTTTGAGCTTCAGTGTGGTAATCAATATTATGCCATGAATACTAAACTTGAGCTTAACTTTTGAATTCAGAACATTCCTTCTATTTCATGAATTAATGACCAGTGCTGAATATAATATCTAGAATGGATGATTATAAAGTATAATAATGCCAATGCCACACGAAAAGCTGGCATTTAAAAGAAACTTATTTTATGGAATATTTATTGAAAACAAAGCAGACCTTTCGTCATCTTTACTCCGCTGTTCAGTGTCACATGATCCTTTAGAAATCATTCTAATACGCTGATTTGCTGCTGGATATTAATATCAGTGTTGAAAACAGTTGTGCCGCTTTATATTTTTCTGGATGAATAGAAAGTTCAAAAGAACAGTGTTTATGTAAAACACATCTTTTGTTACATTATAAATGTCTTTATGGTCAATTTCGACCGATTTAATGCATTCTTTTCCGTTTTTTATTCTTTGATTAGTACTGTTTATCCTGATTTCAGAGCAATGCCAATGTTTTCTGTGTCTTTTCTCACTGCAGAAACTGGCCAACTCTAAAGCACACACCTCTAGGTTCATCAGCGCTAGTCTACCGTGCAACAAATTCAAGAACCGACTGGTCAATATCATGCCCTTCGAGTCCAGCCGTGTGTGTCTGCAGCCAATCAGAGGCGTGGAAGGGTCCGACTACATTAACGCCAGCTTCATCGACGGATACAGGTATGTGAATCGAGGTTTGCAAATGCAACTCACTAAATTCCACTTCCTGTCATTTCAATGTAGCATCCTGCGGTGCGGCTAACTGAATCTAAACTCCCTCTTGAAGTGAAAGGGAGCCCGATCTTAAATTCTGAATTTTGCCTGAAGTCATAAAACGGAGATCTGAGAACCAATTGAGACCAACTGTGAATCAGGCTCTGGAGAAATGGAATGAAAGATGGCGTGCTCTTCTAAAGAGGTGCTGCTGCCACGCACGGCAGCGAGTCTCTCCGTCACTGTCCCCCGTCTCTTTGACTCCTGCAGGATGTGACAGCTCAGAGTCATGGCCCGTCTCGGAAGTCTGCGTCTGCATGTCTACTGCCTTTGTGCTGCTAGTTGTCAGGACAAATTGTTCTTATTGGCAGGACTGTCCATAACTAGAGCGCTATCAGCACTGGGGAATCAGCAGAGCCCTGCGGCCCCGAGCTGACAGGTGATGCACACAGTTCAGCGAACAAATAAAAGGATTACCCGTCATGAGGAGTCCGGTCTCCATGAAGAGCTCAATCCATCACAGACACGCACAGATAAACGCTCAGACTGCAGTGGGTTCGAGTCAAGCCCACTGCTCAGACAAAGAGTTAAGGCATAAATCCACCAATAACATTCCCAGCATTGATATTTTTCCAAATCGATACAGACAAGCATCAGAAAGATCTTTGGACCTGAAATATGGATTTCAAAGGCTGCGAATTAATTACGTAAATATATAGTCTGACCAGATGTGTGTGTTCAAAGTGATTCAGTGTCTCACCAAATCTTTACTGGTGCTGTAGGTTTGGGACACTTAATTAGAAAATGCATCGCACACCAAAAATATTATATTTTTTCAATTATAAGGAAAAAATTATATTAGAATTATTTAGTCATATTTATAATTTAAATAAAAATAAAATAAAAGCTTTTTTTAATATGATTTTTATTATAATATTTATTTTTACATTCATTTTAGCTGACCGTACACCTTATTCTGTTACCATTTATTAATCATCATGTTATTACGTCTTATTATTTGATCCTTATTTATTTGAAAGACAAAATGAGAAGTTTAGAAGAATGATGAGGCTTCTAATAAGACACTTCTGTGCTCATTATACAAACATGGCCTCAGAATGCTCCAGTCAGAATTAAGTATTTCAGAATGTGTATAATTAATTCAGTATGGATGGTGTGCGTGTCATCCTTATTTTGTAAGCAATTACTTTTCATAGCTCTTCTTTTTGCGGTATTGTCCGTCTGATGGATTTTGCATTGAAACTTTTCCTGGGAATGAAAAACTGGAAAAAATGGATATTAAAAATTGCAATTGCCTAAGACAGTATCTATGCCGTGTGCTCTGACTATAATCTCTGAGAATTTCTGCCACAGTAAGCATTTACAGCACATATCAGTGCTTCATATGATAGTCCTTTACTAACATCCTGAATCAAACACTTCCTTTGCTGCTGCTGAGGGGGTCGTGTGAGGCGGTGGGGCGGAGGTGTGTCAAGAATCTGGGCTCATTATTGGCCCTTAATCAAATTAACGGCCAATCAAAGAGCTCCCACTGCATCTGCCACCGTACTGAAGTGTAAACAGCGTAATTGGCAGTAATCGTGTTTGTAATGAAGGACAGAGGGAGAAGGGCTTTCACATGCTTTTAGCTTGATGAGCTTTCAGCGTGTGTGTGTGTGTGTGTGTGATGGCAGCAATTTTACTTTCTGTTATTTAGTGAAGCAACTGAGTCTCTGTCACACCTGTGAGGTGTGTGAGTGTGTAGATCAGGACTTCCTTCAGCTTGTATGAGTGCGGACTTCTCCCAGCATGCCCTGCAAAAAGATGTGTTCAGTCATACAGTGACCAGATGTGCTGTGAGAGTCACAATATGGGTGTGTCTAAGGAAGCTACATTTTATGCAAATAAGCAGTAACGTAAGATATTGTAATTTAGGATGGATAGATGAGGCTGCTAAAGTCAGATTAGACATTTCCTGCACTTGTTCAGCCACCTCAGAGATGCATTTGCCGTCTCACACTCTCTCATTTGTTCTCTGTTCAGTGTTTTCTCTCTCTCTCTCTCTCTCTCTCTCACTGCAGCTTTATCTCCTCTTCTGTCTGTCTTGTGCGTTTATGATTTCAGTGACGGAGCAGCAGTGCCTCCTGCTGTTAGACTAGAGGACTTACTCCTGGAGAGAGCTGTTTCTCTGCGTTCTGTCTAGATTCTGCTGTTTTTAAGTTGTATCTTCATGTGTTGTTCCCGCAGGCAGCAGAAGGCGTATATCGCCACACAAGGTCCTCTCTCTGAAACCACAGAGGACTTCTGGAGGATGCTTTGGGAGCACAACTCCACCATCGTGGTGATGCTGACGAAGCTCAGAGAGATGGGACGGGTGAGTCCGTGTTATTTTCCCTGTTGACAGATTCTCATGTTCCTGCACAGTGAACAAAGTCAGTGTGAACGGCTCTTTGAAACCCGTTTTGCTTCTGTATTGTGAGTGAAACAAGATCTTCAAAAAGGCTAAATGTAGGGCAGCTCTTGGTTACGTTCACTGGGAATGGATTGGATTGTGAAATGTTCCTAAGTTTTTAATTAAAAGGTGTAAAACTAAAAACTAAAATATAAAAAAACTACTGTATATAAAGAGTTAATTTGCAAAAACTCATTGTGTGTTCCAGTTGATCTCAATCGAGCTGCAGTTGGGTTAAACAATCATTGAAATGAAACACAATAAAAGCATAATAATGTCATAAAAAGCATGCTTTTTAAAATTTTTACAAAAAAAGCGTAATATGTTTTTGCAAATAAACTCTTCATATAGACATTTGTTTCAAATAAATATTAATACAAATTATAATAGCGCATCAATGCTGTTAAAATAAAACCGTTTAAGGCAGCTCTGCTCAAAATACATTCGGCTGTTGTCACACATTGCAACACTTTTGCATTTTAGTAGCAAAACGTGAGGTTTATATAAATATGAAGAGGAGAACTGCACAAAGAAACAGGTGTAATAGTAGACTGAATTATGCAGCTCATAAAGTAACTTTTTGTGTGTGAATGCCTGTTAGTTAATTCAAGGTCATGGAAAAATATGTTCATGTGCAGCTTTAATGAGCAGAAGATTTACATGGATCTGCTTTCTTTTTTATGAATCATTTAACAGTCCCATCAGGATTTCACAAGAACCTTTTTTTCTAATGTTGCATCCCAAAGTCAATGATATTTGCAGCAGTTTTTTATTACAAAACCACCGTTACCATCATTGTTTAATACTGTTAACACTGTTTAATACTATACAATACTGTTACCGTAAATAACTTTCAGTGTATAGTGACTGAAATCGTTTGTGGTTTGGCAGTGTAACACACATTGACCAGTTTGTTGGATTTATGAGCTGCTATTGATTCTCTAAAAGGAAAGCTTGTAAAAATATTCAAAAATGCAAGCTGCTGCAAATAATGAGAAGACTGGTTATATTTGCATTCATTATTGCAACTGCATGATCACAAAACCCTGGAGGGACTGATTTAAGTGTAGCAGGTAATAATAACAGAATAAACATGCAATGTGGAATATCTGATTCTCAAATGACTAATGAAATGTTAATGGTGCTGAAATCATCTAGTTATGTGCTGGCCGTAGGCTGTCACTACGCCACAAATCTAAGGCAAAAAAACTACAAAATTTGGACAAAGCAGTTGAGTTAAGCGTGAGCTGCTGTTGTAATCGAGTGTTTGGCTCCACAGGAGAAGTGTCATCAGTACTGGCCTGCAGAGAGATCCGCGCGCTACCAGTACTTCGTCGTAGACCCTATGGCTGAATACAACATGCCGCAGTACATCCTACGCGAGTTTAAAGTCACAGACGCCAGGGTGAGTCCATCGGACACGAACGTATGACTTCAGCTGTGCACACCCTCTTAACTCTCTCTTTCTTTCTCAGGATGGCCAGTCTAGGACGATCCGCCAGTTTCAGTTCACCGATTGGCCAGAACAAGGTGTGCCAAAGACAGGAGAGGGCTTTATTGATTTTATCGGCCAAGTCCACAAAACCAAGGAGCAGTTTGGTCAGGACGGACCAATCACTGTTCACTGCAGGTGAGAAGCATAATGAACGAGTGCAGCAGAGCTTGCAGTTCTAGTATAGGAACCGCTTCTCACTAAAAACTAGTTGCTTACTAGCTTGAATATTACTAGCATGTTGTTTATAGCACATATTCTGCATGACCATATTCTACATCCCCGATACCTAAACTTTAACACTACAGTAATCGGGGGTTTGCTGAGGCAAATGTTGTAGTTACTAGTTAGTTGATCATGGGAACTAGACATTAACATAAAGTGTGATTAAGAAATGAAAGGATGCCTTAAATTGATCAAAAGTTGCAGTAAAGGCATCTATAGTGTAATAAAAGATTATTACTATGCTTTCTATTCATCAAAAAATGAATTGGTAACACTTTGGAATTTGTTATCTATTAACTACAACTTTTCTTTCAATAAATTCTTAATTTGCTGCTTATTAATAGTAAGGTAAGGTAAGGAATGTGCTAAATTAGCACTAATAAATGGCTAATAGTCTAGTAATATGCATGCTAATAAGTGACTAATGTGTCTTCAACAGCAAATCAGCATATTAGAATGATTCCTGAAGGATCATGTGACACTGAAAACTGCAGTAATGATGCTGAAAATTCAGCTTTTCATCATAGGAATAAATAGCATTTTACAGAATATTCAAATAAAACACACCTATTGTAATTTGTAAACATTTTACATTTTTAATATATTTTTTATGGATTAATAAAAGCAGCTTTGGTGAACAGAAAAGACTTGTATCGACCCCAAAGATTTGATCTCTGGATGTGTATTTGTGCTGAACTCCTGTCTGTCTCTCTCTGTCAGTGCCGGTGTGGGCAGAACAGGGGTCTTCATCACTCTAAGTATTGTTCTGGAGCGGATGAGGTATGAAGGGGTGGTGGACATGTTCCAGACCATAAAAACGCTCCGCACGCAGAGACCTGCCATGGTACAGACAGAGGTAAAGCTGACACCCCAACAAGCCGTCGTCATTTATTTCAGACTGTTCATTTTTAATCAAAGCACCTGTTCAGGGTGTTTTAGTCATGTGTGTTTTAACTGTGTGTGCAGGACCAGTACCAGCTGTGCTACAGAGCAGCTCTGGAGTACCTTGGCAGCTTCGATCACTATACAACGTAACCACTCCCAGAATGCCTCAGAACGGAGAGCCGCCACTTGTTTCTGAGCCATAATCATCCTACCTATTCAGTCACCACTGCTGGAGGGAGAGAGAGAGAGAGACTGACAAACAGATAGAGAGAAACAGCCAATCAGAAGAGAGAAGAAATCACTGGAACTTCGTTCTGGTCTCTAATGCACAGCTCCTGTCTCTGTATTACCTTTCTGATTTCTGATTACGATCATTTCATTTTTCATATCGATCAACATCATTGTTTTTATTATCATTATTATTATTGTATCATCATTACGATTGGTATATCTGTCAGAAAATACAATATTTGTATCATTTATGCTGATCATTGCATATCTAAGGGGTTCTTTTTATTCCTATTTTTTCTTATATTGTTATTATTATTATTCCTTTATAATTTTTTCTTATATATGTTCAGTTATTTTTAGCACATGTGGACATGTATTTTCACATGACCCAGGTTACTAATACTATAAGAGGTGTACTCAGAGCTGCTGAAGATTTCTTACTTTTTATCATTATTATATTTTAATGATCTATGTTTATTTGGTGGGAAAAGGGGAAACTTTTATAAAAAAAATATATATATACAGTTAAAACAACCTTTTCACCTCCTGGTACTTTATAAAACAGTATAATCAAGTATAAAAGAGATGAACTGCTTACACCCGAGTTAGTGACCTTAATGAACCTGCCGTCGTGAAGGACACTGAATAAACCAATGAAACACGAGAGCCTGTTCAGAGCCGTTCTGCTCTGAATAGCAGTGAACGGACGCTTTCTAGAAACCCTCCATTCTCCAGTGACAGAAAGACAAGAAAAATGGTGTTCCTGCTGCCACAGCAAAGTCTTTATCTCGTGCCTGGGCAGCTGAGGTCAAAGGTCAGACCCGACAGACCTACACACACATGTACAGCCGTCACGTACCTCCAGTAGAACCACGGCCATCAGTCATTCGCTCAAAAAAACAGACGGCCGAGGCCGGGAACACAAAACCTGCCGGACTCTCCACATGTGGTGTCAACGGCCATCTGATCATTTCTCACTGTGGCTCGTAAAGACGTAACGTCACATCGGACTGAAAAATATGTGCATACTCAAGTGTTTCTTTCCTCCTATGGCCTGAGCACGAAGTAAGGTGAAAAAATGCAGATACGAGAGGAATTGATTTGACTTTGTGTTCGCATAGAGACAAAACGGCATTCAATCTGTTGTACAGGCAGTCTGTTTTCTATTTGTTAATAAAAAGGAGAGAAATACATGTTAATAAAATGCTTAATTGGGTTTTGTACATGTTTATTGTGGGCCTTCCGCTGCTGTGTCTTGGTTCCTTCAGCACATTTCCCGGGAACAGATGGCTGGTCCCTCTCCAGTGTGTTTGTGTCCTTGCCAGAAAGCCAGAGCTGCGCAGCCAAAGCTAGTCAGCCCAGCGGCCATTGCAGTTTAATGTGAAGGCATGTGGACTGGATTCTGCCTGTTCTACATGATTCATTAGTTCTGGAACACCTGGAGACATTAGTCCTCTGAAAATCTGCAGCGACCGGACAGCAGGGTTTACTTATTCTATTGGACACTAATTATCTCACTAATTAGCCACAAATTGTCCCTTTGATCTGAGGTCAGAGATGTTGTTTCCCATTGTAGATTAACAATTAACAAATAATTAAGCCTAATTGCCAGTTCTGAGACAATGATCAATGTCTGTGTTTATTGCTGGAGATACACAGATCATTCAAAGTGCACGTTTTTAGCATAGCAGGTGCTTTGTCCAAAAGTAAAAAAAAACAAAAACAAGCCAATGTCTTTTTAAATTAGTTTCCCTTGTCGAAGATGCAAAATGTAGTACATTTAAAACGTATGTTTACAGTAACATAAACTCTGAATTTATATATATATATATATATATATATATATATATAATCTATGTATGCATATGTCTCTACGTTATGGGATACACAAATAAGTCTAGTGCTATGTATTTATAAAGTGTGGATTTAATGAATTTTTAGAATTACCCTAGAGTTTAGCTTAAATGGATATTCAATATTATATAAACTATGTAATAACCATTATATGACTACTGAGATAGCTGCACAAATAATCTTTATAGCATACGTACTCATCCATGGTTCTGTATAATATTTAAAACAAGCACTTTAATAAGTCACTTTATTTATATTCTTTATCTATGATACATAAAAGGTTGCATTTCCATGTATAAATATTCATATTCATAAACATCATAGGCCAGAAGGTACATCATACTAGTTGTAAATATGTAACTATATGCATGGAAAGGGACACATTAGGATGCATAGTAATACACAATAAATCTACAAGTGTTACAGTCCTAAGGAGGCATCATAGGATTCAAAATGCAGTGTGTAGTACGTTAATACCGCTATAATTAAACATAATACAGCCTGATGTATTCCTAAACAAATCCCTAAGCTATCTAATATCATATACGACACGTGGAGTATGTGTAGGTTGTATGCACTCTACTGGATTTGATTATATAGTCACAATGCATACACTACACTATCTATACGGCCCCATAGAGTTGATTACGCAGGGGAACGCCTTCTTCCATCTTTGTAAACAGTGAGGGCGCATGCGCAGTGGCGCCGCACTCTAATGGAGGACATGTCTGATCTGCAATCGTCTTTTTCTGCACTGTTTTTCTGAGTTGCGCCCTCGACACCCGCCAGCAACACCCGTGAGTAACCTCCTCTCGCCCTCTCCTCACCAGTACGATCGGGTGTTTGTGTGTGTGGAGTGTTTTCATCTGTGTTTTAGGTCGTGAATGTCGTGTTTACAGTAGTTAGCCACCAGGCTCATCCAAAGTTTGGAGCGGATCAATAATTGATGTAATAACACAGTTATACAGCACAAAAAGCTGTTAATTACAGCGTGCGAGGGGATGTGAGCGTGTGTGTGTTGAGCTGAGGTGGTGTGTGTGTGAGACAGGAGTAAGTTTGTGTTGATTTGAGCGCCTTTAGCCGTCAGTGTGTTTGTTGTTTTTGCGGAGAGTTGCGTTGTCGAAACTTTCAGAGCTCCTAAACACAGCCTGATTATCAGATCCTGACAGATCTATGAACACGATGCTTTTTCGTTGAACACTGTGATTATTATTTGATGTGTTTATCAGGCTAACGTCAGCTAGCATGCTAGTGTGAGTTTACAGGTGCTTCAATATTCATAATCATAACAGGTAGGTTTATGCTTTATTATATACTGTGTGCTTGCGAGTTTATTTCTGTATGTAAAGTCGCATGTGGTTTATCATATCGTTTTAATTTGATTACAATGGTTTGTATTGCTTTGCAAGTTGTATTATTTGATGTTTAAATAGATATAAGCGTGATCTGTGTCCTCTAATCAACTTTTCTCTTGAGTATTTGTTTTTTATATTTAGTTCCAACAGGTTGGACTATTTATACTTGTTTATTTCTGGGTGTCTGTGCAATTACGTACATTTAATTATTACATGTTTACTATATTTCTGAGTAATAATTAAATATAGGTTTTATTGTTTATCTTGTAACGCAACTATTTTAAATCACTTTAAATGAGAAAGAATATGTAAAAAAGCAACAACAGCATGAATACGTATTCTGTTTTGCTTTGATTGTTGCTGAAATCTTCCTCTTTCTCTTGCAGTCCGAGTGGCAGAATGGCTTCAGACTCGGTCTCTCAAAGCTCCCACAGTCCTGCCACCAGGATCATGACCTTTCATCCCACAAAAGAGGAGTTCAAAGACTTCAACAGATACATAGCATATATGGAGTCGCAGGGGGCTCACAGAGCCGGGATGGCTAGGGTTGGTGTATAAGATTTCCGTTCTGCTCAAATTGCTATGACATACTTTTTTTGGTTGTAGATGATCGTTGCATGGCTCACTGGTGTGCTTGTTTGTCAGGTGGTGCCACCGAAGGACTGGAAGCCCCGGCGCACATACGATGACATTGATGACCTGGTGATTCCCACACCTATTCAACAGGTGGTCACCGGCCAATCAGGTCTCTTCACCCAGTACAACATCCCGAAGAAACCGATGAGCGTCCGCGAGTTCCGCAAAACTGCCAACACAGACAAGTGAGCAGCAGAGAAGTCTCTCTCATTAATGCATATTTCTGGTGTTATATGCAGGATTAATAATTCAAATTACTTTAAATTAACACTAACATTCTCCACCTTTGCTGATAAAACGACATCGCTATTCAGAAGATATGGTTTTCTTTCAAGCTTCTTTCATTAGAACAACATATACATGCTAGAGACCTTTAGCGACAAATCGAATCTGATCACTTAGTGCGTCCTTGAAAGTATTAGTTTCTTTCAAAAATGCTAGCTCGAAACCTAATTCTATCCAATAATATCTTTGCTGACTTTTCTTGATGCATTAAAAAGTAAATCGATGGACATTATTGCTCATTGTATATATTTTTTTCCCTCATAAAGTTGATGCATTGAGAATGTTCTATCATGTTGATTGCAATCATAATAAAAATGGTTCTTTAACTCGACTGCAGGTTCTGTAATCCCAGATATGCTGATTTTGATGAACTAGAGAGGAAGTATTGGAAGAATTTAACATTCAATCCACCTCTATATGGGGCAGATGTCAGCGGAACCCTCTACGATCCAGTGAGTCATTTGCCCTTTTTTATTATTGGATCATTTTTACTGTTATGTTTGAGTTGGAACCATTGTTTACGGTGTGATAATAGTGCTATGTGACTGTATACAGGACGTGACCGAGTGGAATATTGGCCATCTCAACACTATTTTGGACACGGTAGAGAGAGAAAGTGGAATCACAATCAAAGGAGTCAACACTCCGTATCTTTACTTCGGGATGTGGAAGAGCACATTCGCATGGCACATAGAGGACATGGATCTCTACAGCATCAACTACCTGCACTTTGGAGAACCCAAGTCCTGGTAATATCACAGCTAAATGTTGTTTTGGTCATATCATTGTTATAGCTTATTTTAAGTATAGTTTCTATTCTCAGTTGATTCGATCAATTCATTGAGTCATTACATTGATTCAAACCAGGAGCCGAGGCTTTTTAACAGTTTCCTTTAACAACAAGCTGATTTGTTCATATTCATGACCTTTCAGGGCTGCTGCTTCGTTGTTGTTGTTGTTGTTTTTAAGAGATACCCTATTCAGCAAGGATGCATTATATTGATCAAAAGCGACTGTTCTTCATCAGAGAATCCTGAAAAACAATGTATACGCTCCCCCAAAAATGTGAAGCAGCAACTTTCAACATTGATAATAATCAAATCAGCATATAAGTATTGTTTCTGAAGGACCATGTGTCACTGAAGACTAGAGTAATTCAACTTTGATCACATGAATGGATTCCATTTCAAATATATAAAAATAAAAAGCAGTTATTTTAAGTTATAATAAACAGGAATAATATATTAGATCGCATAAATGGTGAGCAATTGCTATTCATACTGTCCTTAAGGTTTTAAAAGCATATATTACTTGGTGTTGAATTGTAAACGGGCTCTTCTGCAGGTACATTGTGCCTCCAGAACATGGGAAGCGATTAGAGCGTCTTGCTAAAGGTACA
Organism: Enteromius unitaeniatus; assembly: GCA_032359435.1. Taxonomy (NCBI): domain Eukaryota; kingdom Metazoa; phylum Chordata; class Actinopteri; order Cypriniformes; family Cyprinidae; genus Enteromius; species Enteromius unitaeniatus. The sequence continues at coordinate 1,524,451 of JAUMHI010000041.1, forward strand.
GTGGTCTTCTGAAAACATATCATTAGTTCCTGTTCCTTCCTCAGCTGCTCTTTAATTAACTCCGTCCTCTTTTGCTTTTCATTCATGCAGGATTTTTTCCTGGAAGTGCCCAAAGTTGTGAAGCCTTCCTGCGACACAAAATGACTTTAATTTCACCATCTATTCTGAGGAAGTATGGAATACCCTTTGAGAAGGTCAGTCGCTTGATTTTTATCGTCTTATCCTATCATGCCTGATTCTTACTCGCGATTTGACTTCTTTCTTCTTAATTCATCAGGTCACACAGGAAGCAGGCCAGTTCATTGTGACCTTCCCGTATGGATATCACGCTGGGTTTAACCATGGCTTCAACTGTGCAGAATCCACCAACTTCGCCACCCAGCGCTGGATCGATTATGGAAAGCTGGCGACATTAGTACGTTATTTCACATGCATACATTTACCCTCAGTTTTGTAGTACTGTATGACTTTAAGGATTGTACCACAGATATGTTTTTGTTTGATGATCTGTGTCTCTTTCTCAGTGTTCCTGCCGGAAGGACATGGTGAAGATATCCATGGATGTGTTTGTTCGCAAGTTCCAGCCAGAACGCTATAAACTTTGGAAAGCAGGAAAGGACAACGTGCCCATCGACCACTCAAAGCCCACACCGGAGGCAGCAGAGTTCCTGACAGGTGGAAAGAAAGATGAAAAGAATGAGACAGAAGAGCTCAGCCATAGCAGCAAAGCAGAAATGCAGGAAAAGGGAGGAGAAGCAGGGGCTGGAGAGGAGCAGAAAGCAAACACGGGTGGTGGAGAGGAGGCCAAGACTGAAATGTCGAAAAGGGAAACAGATGGTGCAAAGGAGAAAGAAGAAGCAGAGAAAGGAGGTCTGGAGGTAGAGGAGAAGAAGCCTGTTAGTGATGAAGAACCAAGCAGCACCTCAGAGCAGATCAACAGGTGTGTAAAAAGAAAATACGTGGACATTTTTGCAATCTCCATCTCAGATGAGAGTTTGCTTTGATTTTAGTTTGTGGTTCATTTGCTGACACAGTGAGTTGCTAATATTTTTAAATGCTATAAATAATACTTAAATGACACTGAGCTGAAGTTGAAGGATGTGCTAAAATATATAGTACTGGGCTCGAAATTGCGTCCATTTTGGTCGCTTATGCTCCCAAAATTGTATCTATGCGACATCAAATTATATTTGCGAGCATTGGTGTGAGTGCATGTAATTGTTGCCGTGCGACCTGTTTTAATTTCTCTACAAAACGTTAACAGTATGTTTGTGTTCTGTGCACTGATTGCTGATACGATGACGTTCTGACGTTGAGATTTTAGATTGGTTAATAATAGCTGTCAATCACTCAGTCAGGTGAGGGCACTAACTACAGCGGGGAAATATGAAGAAGAGGGAAAATGAAAAGAACACTGACTGAAATCTGTTAATATACAATATCAAGTTGGGAGCACCAGTGCTACCAAATAAAACAAGTTAATTTCGAGCCCTGTAGTAATGGATTAGAATACTAACATTTTTCTAAAACTAGTTTAATTGAAAATGTAAAAAAAAACAAGCATTTTGGCTTTCAGTAAATACTTGTCCACAGTAAACGTACTATAAACATGGTTTTTAATTGTTTATGGGACAACACTGGATTGCTGCAGTTCTAAGTATCTCTCAGTATCTTTTTCATTTTAATCCTCTGATCCCCTCTCTTCATACAGTAGCAGTCCAAAGCAGAATTTGGGGCAGAAACGCCTCAGACCCAGCCCTGACAATGGATCAAAAGAAGACGACAATCAAGTAAAGGTAGAGAAAGAGGAGGAAGTTGAGAAGAAGAAAGCCAAACTCAGCCAGACTGAGACAGATGACAAGACTGAACAACCCATCTCCGCTGACCCAGGTAGAGTCTCATAAACAGCAGATGATACAAAGGCGATGCTGTAACAAAAAGGTTAAAACATCCATTATGTATTTCTGTAGGTTATGCGCAAGCTCAGGAGACAATGGAGATCGACACGCTCCCTTCACAAAAACAAGAGAATCAGGCCCCTCCCTCCATGGAGCTCTCTTCATTAAACCCCACCTCCAGCAGTGACATCACAATGCAGCAAAGAGATGACGTCACTCCCTCCGAACCCAACAATGTCACCTCATCCTCACAAGCCACAAACATCATCTCTAATGATGAGACCCCGAGCATTGATGTCACCTCTCAGTCCGAGCACATCACTCAAAGCTGTGATGTCCAAAGCAAGCCTGGCGAACTCACTGATGCCCAGCAGAGGGACATCACGGCCAGTTTGTGTTCCTGTGACATCCCTGCTGTTGATGTTATGCCTGTCATATCTGTAACCAGCAGCATCTCCTCGCTACATGGCATTAACTCCACCCACGCCTGTGATGTCTCTACAGATCCCAGCGACAGCACTGTAGATACCATCATCCCTAGTCCAAGAGAGCCTGGTATTAACTGCTCCCACACCTATGATGTTCAGCCAGAACCTAGCGACATTGCAGTCAGCCCTAAACATGAACCTGGGATTAACTCAACCTACACTTGTGATATCACCACAGAACGAAGTGACATCATCATCAGTGCTCAAAAGGAACTCAGCATTGGCTCTGCCCACAGCAGTGATGTACAACTAGAAGCCAGCAATGTCAACGTCAGTGTTGAAAATGAACCCAGCATTAGCTCCGCCCACAGCTGTGATGTTCAACCAGAACCCAGCAACATCACCATCAGTACTGAAAAAGAACTCAGCATTGGCTCCGCCCACAGCTGTGATGTCCAACCAGAGCCCAGCAACATCCCTATCAGTACTGAAAAAGAACTCAGCATTGGCTCCGCCCACAGCTGTGATGTCCAACCAGAGCCCAGCAACATCCCTAT
>JAUMHI010000041.1:1527433-1551731 GCA_032359435.1 Enteromius unitaeniatus
TCAGTTTTGGCTCCACCCACAGCTGTGACGTCCAACCAGAGCCCAGCAACATCACCATCAGTGCTGAAAAAGAACTCAGTTTTGGCTCCACCCACAGCTGTGACGTCCAACCAGAGCCCAGCAACATCACCATCAGTGCTGAAAAAGAACTCTGCATTAGTGCTGCCCACAGCTGTGACGTTCAACCAGAACCCAGCGACAAAACCGTCAGTACTGAACATAAACACAGCATTAGCTCCGCCCACAGCTGTGATGCCAAACCAGAACCCAGCGACATCACCATCAGTGCTGAAAATGAACCCAGCAATAGCATTAGCTGTGATGTTCAGTCAGAACCGAGCAACATCATCGACCTAAACTTCTCCCACACCTGTAATGATCAACCAGAAACTTCCAACATCACTGTCAGTGAACACGAATCCAGCATTAGGTCTGTCCACACCTGTGATGTCACCACAGAACACTGCTACATCACCATCAGCCCTAAACATGAACCCAGCGTTAGCTCCACCCACAGCATTGATGTCCAACCAGAACTCCGCAACAGCACCAGCCCAAAACCAGAACCTGGCATTAGCTCTGCCCAGACCTGTGATGTCACCACAGAACCCAGCTATATCACCATCAGCCCTAAACCTGAACCTGGCATTAGCTCCGCCCACACCTGTGATGCCACCACAGATCACAGCGACATCACTGAACATGAACCCAGCATTCACTCTGCCCAAATCTATGATGTTCAACCAGAACTTGGCAACATCACCGTCAGCCCTGAACACAAGCCCAGTATTAACTCCGCCCTCGCATATGATGTCATCACTGAAACCAGCAACATCTGTGTCAGCCCTAAACGCAAACCTAGCGTTCACTCCAGGCACGCATATGATGTCATTACCGAACCTAGCAGCAGCGCCATCAACCTCAAGCTCAGCGAGTCGCGGTGCAGCTCTACTTTAGTGGGCGGCAGTCAGGTGTATCCGCCTGAGGTCCATCACATCTTCCAGAGAACGCTAAGCCCTGCCGAGGTGCTGCATGTCCACAGCTACGCTAAAGGAGATTACAGCGATCTCGAGCCACGCATTCGGCACGAGAGAGACCGAGACAGCGATTCTGATAGCGAGTCTCAAGAGGACAGCAAGGTGCGTTCATGCCATTTAACCCTTTGCGTGCACCAATAACCCCATATGTGGTACCATTTGAAAGCTTAGAATCTCTATTGTATGCAGATATGAATCACTTTGTATATTTATTTTACTGTAACAAAGTACAGTAAAATAAGAGACAGACAACATATATAATAATATTTATCACTTACAGCAGTTTTTTATGTAATTTCTTAAAGGTTTTCTTTAAAATGACACAAAGATATTGCATTTATTCCACTTTATGTTGGTATGGGGAGACTTGAAACTTGGGGAGAAATTTGGGTAGGCGGAAAATAAAAATAGTTTCATTCTTCCCTACAGTTGGAATAGAATAACTCTTGCATAGATTATGATTATGAAATAAATGTCTTTTCCTGGGCTTGCTGGCATGTGTTGGAAACAAATAAAATTGCCTGCAGGGAGCTGAGGCACTCAGGGCCTGAATTTATCAAATTTCAGTTTACAAAAAATAAAATAAAAAGCGCCTCTTTTTTTGTCTTTATTATAACACAGACAATATATACAATCATTTTAATCAATTACAACAGTGTTTTATGTAATTTCAAAAGCTTTCCTTTCTTAAAATGATGCCAATCTTTTGTAGATACACCTCTGCATGTGGGTATGGGAAGCTTTTTAATTTTGGTAGGCCAAAGCAGGCGGAATTCCCCAAAATAGCCGCAGAGTGTAAGAGGTTAAGCACCTGATTCAGGGTAAGGACTTAGCAGGAATGAAATAAGGACACTGCAGGAATGAAATTCATTTGTTGACCAGCCTCTTGACCAAACGGTTAAAGAGTTAGTTCACCCCAAAAATGAAAATTCTGTTGTTAATCACTCACCCTCATGTCATTCCAAACTTGTAAGGTCTTTATCTTCATAACACAAATTAAGATATTTTTGATAAAATCAGAGAGCTATCTGTCCCTCCATAGACAGTAATACAACAGAAATGATCTGAATTGGATGAACAGCTCTTACAGTTTTGGAACGACATGAGGGCGAGTAATTAATGACAGAGGCAACATTTTCAATTTGGGGTGAATTAACCCTTTAATAGTACGTTTCCACTGGCTTTTGGAAAGTAAGCTGTCACCAAGAAAATGTATGATTGTTCTTGATAATCTTCAGCAATAAACATAATGAATTTCGAATCCTAAATAAAGTCACTAAATTTAAAAAGCTAAAGTTAGATTTATAAGACACTGCACCAAGGTTGCATGACTTCATCATCAGTAAGCGTCCAATAGTGCTTTCATTAAAAAGTATTTTCTCTGAAAGTTTTAGTTAGAATAGTTTGCAAGAGCGAGATTAGACTGTATACTTTTTAAGACAAGTAAAAGCTATAAAATTCACAAGGGTGTATTGGTGTGTTTTATGCTGTAGAATAAAATGTGAAAGAATCTTGAGCTTGTGATCACCACAGACTTTATTTCAGACATTTAACCAAAAACACATCCACAAAACCCATTGACTGTGGAACCAGAAGGTTTTAGGACTCATTCCTGCAGCACTTTTAATGCAAATTAGTCAGCATTGTACGTTTACAAAATTAGTTCCAGATATATTTCTCCTTGAATTCCTGTGCTTTAGATTGTGGAGGATGCAGCAAACTATGGTGTTACTGTGCAGCATCACTTTACTGTCACAGTCCAAGATATTTAAATGCCACTAGAAATATGCCCACTTATCACCTGATGAATAACTCCTGCCATCTATTAATGACTTGCATGAATATCCCTCTTAATAAAAGTTTGTGCACCACCTGCTTTCCAGGAACAATAGAATCAAGTTAGCTGCTTCAGGCAATATAATAGTATTATAAACCTAATTTACTCAAAAATAAAGTGCTGAAAAGAATGAAAATAACTCTACTTGCATCACCCCCCTCATTTAATGTTTTTTTTTCCATCACATCACAAACCCAATGCTATTCCATCATGAATCACTAGGGGGTTTTCGAGCTCCTGTTGTTTTTTTTGTGTGTGGCTGTGTATTAAATGTGAGTTTTTGTTGTCCTGCAGAAAGGAGCTGAACACCCAGCGGAAGCTCAGCACAGACTTCCCAGACTCCCCAGGCACCATCCTCTGATGAAGGACAGCATCAGTGATGAAGGTCAGTTTGAGGCAGTGTTGTTGTTAGAGGAGTAGTTCACCCAAAAACATTCTGCATGATAAAATATATAGAACGCACAGTGACCTGATGATTCTCATTCCTGTGTGAAGTTTTTTTTATTTTATTTAATGCAACATTATTACAGTAGCTACAGGGCTCGCAAAATCACTAACCCGACGTCCCGGGGCTATTGTGTCTTTCAGTCGGGCTACCAAAATCCATCTCAGCCCTGCCCGCCGGGCGATCATATTGGGAGGAAAAATATATTTAAACGCTTTTGCATTCTTTCACAAATATGATTGGGTAATTTTGTAGTTTTCGGGCATTGGGGAGCCACTGTCAATTAGGTTAAGAATTGAAATCACGTTTGAATTTGCGCCTGTTTTTTACTTTCACTTTGTGATCAAGTGAACTGTGTATGGACGGTTTCATCGGACGCACGCGCCTGGACCGAAGTTAGCCAGTCTGTTGTGTTTGTTTATCGCTCTGGCTACAAACGCAGCTAATGAAGAGTAATGAAGTTTTACTCTCAGGTTATTGTGCTGTGGGATCTGTTTCCCATACATTTATTTATTCGTAGCGACCTGCCACCCTATCAAAATTTTCCATAACCAGAAAAATCTAAACATGAACACACATATATAGGCTAAATATAGGCTAATTATTAAAAAAAGATAAAGATAAACGCAGAACAGTGTAAGCACACATGACACACGTTCCCACCTATGTTTGCGACTGAATACAAATAATCATAATTGATGGACAACTAGGCTATATATGGGAAAATACATCAGCTTAACCCGGCGCAGAGAAAGAAAAAAAAGCTAATATAATAATATATAATATGATGAAATTACATCATTTAATTTACACGCATCAGCACATTCAGCAGAAAATCTAAATAGAAATTTCTTATAATATAGTTTGCCTAGCTGACAAGGATCACTCTGTTGCTTTGTGTCAAACTTAAATGCAGTTACACCACAGGTTTTTTGACAAGATAATGCGTGCAATTTGTCCATCATTAAAACCACGACCGGTGTGGTGATGCACTATATAAACCTTTATAGACATACTAGTGTTTATTTCATGAAGACAACATTGCACTTATAAAAACAACAAGATATTTTAAGATATTTAAGCAGAATGACAAAGGTTTGCACATTGCCCTAAAGTTGTTGTAATTTGTTTAATTGTTGTTGCTATGTTGGGTCACTCAAACAGAGTAATGTTGAAATGTTCCACACAGTCACAAGGTTGGACTCTTCAGGAAGTAGCTTTATGAATTCTTTATTCAACTACCAGCGTGCATGATTGGAAATGTAGCGTAAATCACATTGCAAAAGCATCTTCTGATGATGTAATATGATGGATTGTGTGTGCATGTGCAGAGCTGCAGGATCAGGCTGCGTTGGAGGAGGACGGGCTGGACGGAGAGTCCTGGGCGCGACCTTTGGCCCAGCTCTGGCAGAACAGGCCATATAATCCAGAAAGAGAGCGAGAGTACAACAGGGAGATGGGTCTGCGGCCTCCGTACTGCGCTGTGTGTGCGCTTTTCCAGGCTCATCAGCAGGTACACCGGCCTGCTTCAGATATCCGTGTTTATCTGTTTCCTGTCAAAGTGTCTGACACTTCCTGTTCAACGTCCTGTTTGTGTTCAGTCTGAAGGGGGTGAAAGCGAGCCAGCCGTGGTGCTGCCCGGGGGTCAGATGAGGACCAAACCTCTGATTCCAGAGAGATGTTTCACCACCACCACCGAGGACAGCGCAGACGTCCAGCCGTCCGCTGCTCACCTGGAAGAGGACGGCACCAGTCTACTCATCAGCTGCTCCCTGTGCAGTGTGCGTGTGCACACTAGTGAGTACTGCCCTGACAACCCACACTATAGCAGTGCTGTTTGTTCCTCTCATTGAGTTTGTGGTGCCTGACCAAAAAGGGAGTCGTATGTTTCTTTTATTTATATATATATAAATATATATAGATAGATAGATTATATTCTAAACTGGCTGTCCTTCAGAGAATCCTGGAAAAAATTAATCTCACTTTGCACAAAAATGTGAAGCAGCACTGTTTTCAATATTGATAATCATTAGAAATGTTTTAGCCAATTAACAATGATTTTTGAAATATTGCGACACTGAAGACTGGAGTGGTGATGCTGAAATTCAGCATTACATCACAGAAATAAATTATATTTAACAATATATTTAAATTAGTGCTTTCAAATGATTGATCGCATCCAAAAAAAAGTGTTTTTTTTAATTAATACATACATAATAATACATACACATACAGCATATATTTTGAAAATAATGACATGTATTTACATGTATATATTTATATTCATATAATTTGTATCATACATAAATATATTTAACATATAAATATAAGAAACACATAATTTTATGTATAAATAAATTTAAACAAAGTACACACACATATATTATGTAAATAAAAGCTGTCATTTTGGATGTGATAGCATTAATTTAGTATATAGCAATCATTTTTACTGGTTTTATCAAATAAATGCAGCATTGGTGAGAATACAGGACTTTAAAAAAAAAAAAGTATACGGTAGTATAGTTTGTATGGTTATAACATGGACTAAAATGAATTATCTTTCCATTATGAAAACATATAAGGAATTTCATCATAGTTTCCAGCATATTTTTTCAGTAAAGGGTGTGTTTGGATAATCAGAGCTCTGTTTAATTTACTCTGTTCTAGCTTGTTATGGTGTGGCTCCAGCAAGAGTCTCCAAAGACTGGAAATGTGCCCGCTGTAAAGCCAATGCCTTCACAGAGGTACGTCTAAACCTGTAATTGTAATGGACACTTAAAGAAATGGTTATCCTATAAATTCTGTGCTCACTTGCATGTTATTAGAAATCTATGTGGCTAACCTGTGCAAATGCATTAAAAAACATAGCAGCCTTTCTATCACCATAGATGTGGTGATGTTTGATTTTTTGATTCTTGACAGAGTTGCTGTCTGTGTTCGTTGAGAGGTGGAGCATTACACAGAGCCAATAATGGCAAGTAAGTAAAAAAAATCCACTAGAGGGCAGAACTGACATCCCATGATACACACTGACCCCTGACCTAGAAGTCACTCAGATCTTGAACTGTTAGAAGTATGTTTTTGTGGATGTTGTGTGCTTTAGACAAACAAGAACCTTTTGTTTTCGTGAAATCTCACTTAATGCACAATTCTGGTTTGAGATCACAGAAATAATTCAATTAAATTAAACTTTTACTTCTGTATTTATATATTTTTTTCATCACAGAGAAATATTAGGGGGCTTTCACGCTGGTAAACTCTGTTATAGGTGCTAGCCGCCAGGGTCATCCCCTGATAATTGAAGTGGAGGATGGATTTCATGTTTGTCCGTGTTAGATTGTGAAGTGTGTATATAAATAAATGGAAGGTCCAGTGACGCATCAGCTTACACTTACGTCACTGGTAGTCTCTATTGTGTTGGGTTAGACCTAACCTAAGACTTTCCTTCAGCTAAAATCATTCCCAGTTCCTGTGGTGCAAACACATCAGAAAGCAGTTATTTCCGACAATAGTTATTGAAGCTATTAAAGGTCTTTCCGACGCCAAAGCCCAAATGATCATTACAAATAGACTCAAAGGTAAAACAAGAAATCACAGTAATTCAGGAAGGAAACATATTTTATGATTCTGTTTTTGATATTGAGAGGTTTTGTGAGATTCACTCTTCTGTTTGCTCTCTTTCTGTTCTGCAAAAGTCATCATCCCCGGTTCCTAACATGTGTCTCTGTGTTCAGATGGGTTCACATCCTGTGTGCTGTGGCAGTGCTGGAAGCTCGCTTTGTGAACATCTCTGAACGATCGCCGGTGGACCTCAGCGGCATTCCCTTACAGAGATTCAAGCTGGTTAGTTAGGATCTGGCCACGATGTGGCTTCACACCAAACCTAAGTTAATAAACAGCTTGTGGGATTTAACTCATGTTGTACAACACATGTTAGTGCAGATGTTTGACTTTTACTGGAAGTGCTTTGGTGTAAGTGGTCACTGTGTTATTTATATCTGCACTAGGGGCCATTTCCTTAGTCTGACTTCCTCTAATCGCACTTCCTGTGAGCTAATCTTGCTCATATGTGCTTGCAGAAATGCTACTACTGCAAACGGCGGATGAAGAAAACATTGGGCTGTTGTGTCCAGTGTTCTCATGGTCGCTGTCCCACCTCATATCACCCGACCTGCGCACAGGCCGCCGGCGTCATCATGCACCCGGATGACTGGCCCTTCGTCGTCTATGTCACTTGTTGCCGCCACAAAGGGCCAGTACAGTCTGAGGTATACCGCTGAGATTGTGCACTGTAACATATTAAATGTGGCTGCTACAGATGGTTGTACAACGTTAATCCTCCGCCTCTTCAGTGCACTAGGGGCCATTTCCTTAGTCCCACTTCCTCTAATCAACTTCCTGTGAGCTAATCTTGCTTATGTGCTTGCAGAAATGCTTCTACTGCAAACGGAGGATGATAATTAACGATGATTTTGTGAGTAGCCATGATATTTGTTTCTGCTGTGATGAGTGATCTCTCTTTCTCCACTGCAGCGTAATAAAGCAGCCATGAGAGAGCTCAGCGTGGGTCAGAAGGTCATCTGCAAGCACAAAAATGGGCGCTACTACCAGTGTGAAGTCATTCAGCTGACAAAAGAGACATTTTATGAGGTCAACTTTGACGATGGCTCCTTCAGTGATAACCTTTTCCCAGAAGACATTGTGGTAAGATGTCTTCCTGCAGCAGCTGCATGATAGTGTATGATTGTCTATGATTGGCTTCAAAATACTCTGTATTTAAGATGTTGTGGTTTATAAATCTTGTATTGGTTTGGTGTAGAACCGAGATTGCGCTCAGCTGGGTCCTCCACCGCAGGGGGAAGTGGTTCAGGTCAGATGGACGGACGGTCTTCTCTATGGAGCCAAATTCGTTGCAGCTCATGCCATTCAGATGTACCAGGTAAGCGTCTGACGGAAGAGTTCCAGCGGTTCAGTCTGCGTTTAGCTGTTTAGTAAAACCACGGCTTCTCTTCAGGTGGAGTTTGAGGACGGATCGCAGCTGACTGCTAAAAGAGATGACGTCTACACCCTAGATGAAGAGCTGCCCAAGAGGGTCAAATCTCGTCTGGTGAGCTCATATATATATATATTAGGGATATTGCAAGTGAGCATATGATGTGACAGCGTTCGTTAGACGCTATAGGTAAATAACAAGGAAAATAACAATGTGTAGTTCATAATTAAAGATAATAATACATTAAAATAACATGATAAAACACACACATTTTTAATATCAAGCAGAAAACAAACCGCTAAAAATAGCTGGATGAGAGCAGAAAAATGGCGGCACCCAGGAAAAAGGTCAATAGTGTGGTCCAGATGTAAATAATCATACATTTTCTCAATTGGAGAAAGATTACTTGTTCTACTGGGAGCTATGTGGATGTTTCTTGATGGTATATGCTTTTGGTGAGGCTATCAGTCCACGTTATTTCAACTTGTTACGTTCATGGTGAAAAGCTACATTAAACATTATTCTGTACACCAATCAGTCACAGTGACTAATTCAAATACGTAACTATTTGTGTGTGAATGTATATTTTGTGTAAAAGATATTGTTTCCATAAGTGGCCAACCATTTGACATGAATAGTTTTACGCTTCTTCATCATTTTTAATTTCATAGTTGCACTTGCAGTGCTTCATGGGATTGTAGTTATTTCCCTTAAAGCTGTTAAGCACACACTTGCTTTACCTGCTTCAGATGTTTGTAATATTGTTCATGGCTTATAATGCTTAAATGATTACTTTTTTAAATCCTTTTGGTAAATATATATGAAAAATAGTTAAGTAGTAAATAAAAATAGTAAATAGCACTATGGTTAAAACGACATTTCAGCTAGTATCAAGGAGAGTTCTCTGATAAAGGCTTTAATAGTTTTAAACTCTTCTAGAGTGAGTGCTATAACTTCTCTAACTCACATGGCTTTCTGATTTTTGGATGCACCTCTGTTCAGTAATTTTTCTAAATGTGAGTGAGAAAAAGGGAGAAAGCGTGTGGGCACTAATGCACTGATTTTTGCACGTGTGATTCAGTCTAAGGCGTCGGACATGCGTTTTGATGGCATGTTTGGAGAGAAGAAGGTCCAGGAGAGCAAGAGACAGAGAGTGATCAACTCCAGGTACAGAGGCGACTACATCGAACCCGTCATCTACCGAGCCATCATGGAGTAGCCAGCCATGACCCAGCCTTCAGCTGAAAGCACCAGCACTCATCCAGCGACTCCCTGCCAATGTCAATAGCGTTCAGTTCGCAGGGGTCAGACACCTGGATGGGTTTGATCGCTCCTCGGTGGACTTACTAGCCCTCAGTCAACTCTGTTCTGATATGTAGGTTTAGAGTCGAGGCAGGATGTTTCACAGTGTCTCGGGTGTGTGTCACATCCTTTTATCCTCCGTGCTGTGAAACTGTGCCACGAACACTCTAAACTCTAAACCACATCCATTTGATACAGCATATTTGTAATCTCCATTTCATAAAATATCTACTTTTATCAAACTGCATTAATTTATTTGACTTCATTGAGGGTGCTGTTTCTACCCGTATTTTACAGATCGGAGGTGCCATTGCCGGATCTCCTTTTTTTAAGATCTACGCTGTTGTAAAATTGCGCAGATGAGATCCTGATTATTGTACATTATTTGGAACATAATGAATTCAGCGAGTGTTTTTTTTTTTTTTTTTACAAGCCTATTTATTACTGGTGCTTTACAGAAGTCGATTTTGCAATATGAGTTCCAGTGCTGGCGAAGTTCGACACCGATAGGTGTGTTCTGTTTTTGGAAAGAGGATCACGTAGATACCGAAATGCCAAGGATCTCACTTTCACAGCTGTTCAAGCCCTGCCTTGCACTGTGGTTCTATACTCTTTCATTCAGACGTTTCTATTCATGTAGCTTCTTACTGCTGTCGACATTTTATCAGAAACCCCACGGTTTTAATAAGCTATTTTTGCACTTCTCAGCTGTCTTTGCAGTAGCCAAGCTTTAGAAACCGAAATGCACTTCTGAAAGCTGAGGAGGCCGTTGTTTGAACTGTCTAACCGACAGCAGTTGAAGAAAGTAAGGTTGTCAGTTGTTCAATAGATAGCTAGGGCTAATCTTTACTATAAAAAAAAGAAAACTATAAAAGATTTTTTTCTATCAAGAAGCCTATTTTATTGCTTTGTTTTATAATACATGTTTAATGTTCATATACTGTGAGATAGAGTTGTATGTAGTTAATTTAAGAAATCTTGAGCTTTCGGCACGTTTCTTCTGCCTTGTGTTGCTTTCAAACATGAGCCTTGTTCTCACTGCACTTCTGAATGCAGAGGCTCTAGGACTTCCATACATGTATTTTGTAAAAATCATTAATGTGCATCAGTAAAAGATGTGAGCTGATATGTTTCTTATACTGCGGTGTCTTTTTTTCATTCATATTCAACATTAAACAACAGTAACTAGACTTGCTGATTTAATAATGTATTGCATTTTATTTCTCTATTCATGTTTCTATAACATCTATATCTTCTGGATCATCTGTGGTTTTAAAATGGTTTTTGATGGTTCGATGGTTTTTTCCCTCCCTGACGTGATTAATTTCCCTGAAATGCAAAAGATTCTTACTTGATGCAAAACAGTGTTTGTGGTCAAACTGTCAGGAGAAACATCTGACTGACTCCATTTTTGTAATATATTTTAATTCAGGAGGTGAATCGTTTTAAAAATGGAACCAGTTCTTTATGTTCCTAACATTACCTGAGTTAAAACCATGGTCATCAATCCCAGAATCTTCATCAAAGAGGCGTCGGGATGTGAGAGGGAATTCTTGCTCTAGATCTCCTCGAAAGAGATATATGGACCAGAGAAGACCATGATACTGAAAGTCCTACATTGGAGAAAACTTAAGTATTACTCCCTGAGAATAAACACCAAGCATCAAAATGTATTTCTATTTGTTTTTCATATTATTAGGAGGTGTCAAATATTGCAGAGTCTGTCTGTTGTTAAATAGTCATGTTATGACCTTGTGCTCACAAATTCTACTGCTTCTGCTAGTTCGGTTACACTAATATTAGTAAGAAGTAAAACGGTTCGTATTTAATGAATATTGATACTGCATGGTACCGTTATGCATTTAAAATTAAGATCAAGTTATGAATGTTTATTCGTGATTATGAAGGGAAGCCTGCCAATACTGTCTAAATGTTTCTTTGTTAAGTGACAACCTTATTTAACATCTCTTTATACCGACTGATAACAAAAGGTATATTCTTTTTTTCTTTCTTTCTTTTTTTTAGAAGTTTTGAAATGATGCTGAAGCGCAAACGTTTGCTGATCTGTCTGTAAAGGGAAACAGGAAGTCTCCTGTAATATTCCATTCAAAGAGATCTGAAATTAACATATGTTGACCTATCAATATGAGGTCATTGCTCAGTGTGTGTGTGAACTCTTTAGGAAACACTTCTAATAACAAACATGCATTTATCTGAGACACACACACCTGTACCAGACATAATTTTAGTCAAGGCCTCTGTCATTTGTGTGATGCCACAATAAATAAATAGAGCGCCTATAATTATGACCAAAGCTTGTGAGCACAGCCACAAAATCGTCTTTGTTTATGCACTTGGGAAACATGTTAATTGAATTTTTATACTTCTTTTAAGAAGTGCATTGCATTCAATTGCAATTCCATTCATTTTATTAATTTAGAAGATCTTTTTTTTTCCCAAATTGACTTTAAAATAAGAATAATGCAAACCAAATCGTTTAGTTTTATTTTCCTTCCTGTGCTCATAGATGTGAGAACAGACAGAGCATTGTGTTCTTGTGGAGTTCTCTTCCATTATCCTGCGGATAAGACTCCTTCTAAACTGCCCTTGGATTAGAACAGACTGCAGTCAACATCTGCGAGGTGACAAAGACTAAATGTGCACTTCCGCTGAGAATTAAGTAGAAGTTGTCCTGCACTGACGTCATAAGAAATGTCCCACCTAGCAATATCAATGCCATTTTTAACCGTCTCAAAATAGCTATTTAGAGCTAGTAGCCGGATTTTGATTGCGTTTTATTTTTTAACACTGAAATCATTTTTAGTTTTTTTATTACTATCATGCGAACACAGATTAACAGCAAGACTGATAAACAATTGACTTTTAAGATGTATGAGTAACAGCCTATTATATCTGTGCAATTCATCGTACAATAAAAACACTGATATATTTAATGCATGATTATCATATTGCCATATCCTCAATTTCAGTTCCATGTTGAATTACCAAAATACCACAGTAACGGCACTGTATTTTGGTAATTGCTCTTACTTTTACTTTTATCTTTACAGTAGACTAATGCATAAGAATATAACAAAGTAACACAGTGTTTTCACTCATGCATGTGTGTGTTGTAGTGGAGTATACGGTAGTATGTTTTGGTGTGTGTGTGTGTGTTCAAGCCAATAGCAGTTCAGGCCTGACAGAAGATATCCTCCTCCTCCTCCTCAACCTCTGTGGCATGAACTGTTTTCTCGACATGAGCTGATAAGAGAGATAAAAGACATGTTTCTCCGCTTCCTCCAGACGAGCTTTACCGACCGACGTGTGGGACAGAAGTGTGTTTATGGACATGTTTACATTATCGCTCCGTTTCTGTGAGGTAGGAGGACACTTAGCCCTTCACACACACACACACACACACACACACGCTATGCTTGTTGACATTTTGTGTCTTGTAACGGCTGTGAGTATGTTAACAGGTTAGTTGTGTAAGTTAGTACACAGTAATGACGCGTGTCGGTCGGTGGAGAGGTGGATTTGAGGTTTAGCTCGAGCGCTAACCGGATGTGTCTGTTACCGTTATGCAGCGGTAGCCGAGCAGTTTCCATTGGTTACCGTGAGTCAGTTTCTGAGTTGCTGAATTGTTACTAGTTATTAAAAGAAGTGACGCTTTCTGTATTTGAAACACGAAAGTAATTTGGTTTAATTTGATATCAAACACTGCGGTGGTGCGGTTTGAGCATATTTGGGAAATACACCACGAGATGGGAGCACCATGTAAATACTGCGACGATTTAACCATTTATAAGATGTGTTTAAGAAAAGATATCGTTATTATTTTACGTAAGATAACTCATATAGGAGACACGGTAATCTTTTAATTTGATGTATGTTGGCAGTAATGAATGTATTGGGTGTAGGTTTGGGTAGAGCTCAGAATCTATAATAAGCTCATATGTAGAGTATTGCATTAACATATGCTTCAAAAGTACTAATAAACAACCAATATGCTAGTAATATGCGTTATAATAAGCAACTACTTAATCTTAATCTTAATATTCATAACATGTTTTATTATAGTTGTATTAGAATGTTTTATTTATTATAAAGTATAATATATAATATAATCAAATGCACATAAATTGCGATTGAACATGCTTTAGGGCTACTTTTTTCTTTTAGGGAGACTTTTATCTATTACCATGCAATTACTGTACCATGGTACTTTTAAAAGTAAGGGTAGTCAATTTTTAAAAAGAAAAAGAAATAAATCCAGATATAGTTTGTAATAATTATTAAATTATATAATATACAATTATATTATAACAAAAAATGTATTATATGCTCTATGATAGGTAATTGTATATGTAAATTACCTTCTATATATATCTATAGAAATTATATAGTTTAGTTTTTTATAACTAGAGCCACCTGGTACTATTACAGTATTTATACATTACGTCTTTGTAAGGGTAGTCTTTAATAAAAAAAACATTTGCCACATTTTTGAGCTATAGTATTAAAGAGAACTGGTTGTTGTTTTATTAATATTGTATGTTGTTTGTTTATATTACATAAATATATACATGCTTAATTATGATATTGATGTTTATGCTTACAAAAAAACGCTATTTCTGTTGGTTAGGTATAGTAATAATAACGAGCAAGCTTTTTTTAGGTTTGCCCAAAGCATTGCCATATGAAGCTTATTTTTAGATTAGATAACAAAATGTCTAAGTTAACAGTTTTAATTATTATTATAACAGACCGCATGGTCAGATATCAGGTAGAAATAAGTTCTTAAAGCAACAGTTGCATGTCACCAGCTTATAAACCATTTTCAGAATATTTGCTAATTTCGGTAGTGACTAGAGTGGTTTTTAAAGAAACTGGGCTAAGTCTGCCAAGTATTTTAAGTCAGAAGGCCTGTTACTGCATGTTCTGACCTTATCTGCGTAGAAGAAACACATCTCTGTTGTTCCCAAATCATGTTGAACTCGTCAGTCATGTTACCCAGCATTTTGCTCGTTGTTTTAAATGTCAGTTTAGGATTGAAACTGTTATGAACTGAAAGACCAAAGATCAGTTTCTAAAGTTGACGTTTGTGATGCGAAAGCACCGTGATTGATCAGTGCTTATGTTTTCAGGTGACTCAGACCAGATGAAGCCTCGAGTGAGATGATCAGGATGAAGTCCACACGGACCTTCCTGTTTTTAATTTGTCCTATCATGGTGCTGATATTCCTCTACTATTCATCTGGCAGACTGCACTTACGAAGCCCAGTGCAGAAATCCCGTGAGTACACATGTCATCATAACGAACGAACATGCCTTTAAATGAATTATAATTCTTTGGCTACAAGTGGTCAGCATAGAATGCAATGTGGTCTACAAACCACAACGGGGATCTTGAGGAAAATGCATTTCTCAACAGTTAAATGTCACAACTTTTGCTTCTCTAGATCTGGTTTTCCCCTAAAGATACGTAATGTTCGTTTACCAGTCTTAATCAATGTCTGCCCAGTCTGCCTTTGCTATCAGATAACTGGGCAAGCAAAAATAAAGGTTTTCTTTTGCTATAATGGCCAGAAGAGGGAGCTAAGAGTCCATCGCTGTCCATGTCCACCAAATGGAATTAGGCAAAAAGCTTTGAAGTTTGCATAGATGTTGGGGAAAACGATCTATTTTTGTCAAATATTTAGCATTTCACAAGCATCCTTTAGATCTGCTGCTGATAACAATTTTCGCTTCTGGTTTCTTTCACACTGCAAGAGATACACTCGTAACGCAGCACCAGCACGAACGCATGTCATGAGATAAAGTTAGAAGATGTGAAGAATTAACTATACAAATGAAAGAATTCGATTCCTATAACTATTAGCAAAGAAACTACTGTTTAAAGGTTTGACGACGGTAATTGTTTTTTTAATTGGTTCAAAGGAAGTCAAAATAACCTAAGATGCTGACATGGCATTGAATAAATATAGGCTATAATACTGCTCAAAAGACATCTCTTATGCTCACCAAGGGTGCATTTATTTGTTAAATAAATACAGTAAAAACAGTGCAATTTTCAATTGTAATATATTGTAAAAATGAATATTCAGCATCATTACTCCAGTCTTCAGTGCCACACGATCATTATCAGTGAATGCTGCTTTATACTGTGGGGAGTTTTTAATGGTTATTTGATGCATAGAAAGTTCAAAAAAGCACATTTATTTGAAATAGTAATTTTTTGTAACATTATCAATCGCTTTAAATTGATTTAATGGATCCATGCTTAATAAAAGTAGCTTTCTTTAAAAATAAACTTTTGAGTGGTACTGTATTTTGTCATATTATAAATTGATTTGTGATTTTCATTTTTGGGACAATGAAACAATAGAAGTACGAATCTGTTGTTCACTGTCTGTGCTACTGATACTAAACATTGGTGTGGAAGTATGCAGATATTACATTAAAGAGAATAAAAATGACTGTAGTTGGATAACTCGGCAATTAAACATTGTTTTTCAAATATCAAACTAGTATGTATAAAACATTTTATGTTTCATGTAATCATTTATGGAGTTCAGGTAACAAAGCAGTGAAAAATAATACAAGCCTCTATGTTTTAACATGCATTGGAGCTGGAAATAATCTCTTTAATGAAGTCTGATCAGCATTTGTTAGTAATTTGGCTGCATTTTTCTTTTTGGCACATACAACAGACGAAAGCTTCAGGACCTTTTCTCATTCACCAGGCCGCCTCGCTCTAAAATTGAACCACAAAATGCTACCATATTGTTAACTGTGTAACTAATGTAATTCATAATCATGTAAGTGCTAGAACAGAGAATCAGCTTTTCTCTGTTTCGTCTGACACACAGAGACTTTTCTAGTGTTTTGCATATACGGATATGGTGTGGTTATAAATATTCTTGGTTCCCTCCAAAGTCCACCTGGCAGAACCTCTTGACTATAAATCACAATGAATTTAGCCCAGATATATATATTTTTTTTATTATGAATGTTTGGTACAATTGTCTGTTTTACCAGATCAGAGTCCACCAAATAAAACAGATGATCCGGTAAAATGTCCCTGTTTTCCCTTGATTAGTATTCCCTTGTTTTTCAAAGAATTGTCAAATCAAAAATGTTTCAGTTTTTTGGGGGGGGCATAGAAATGCAAAAAGAATAGTTCCACCAAAAATCCCACTGAAAAGTTACTCAACCTCAGGCTTTCAGTGATGTAGATGAATTTAACCTCCCAGCTCTTGCTCATCAGTGAATCCTCTGCTGTGAATGGATGCCGTCAAACATCACAATTACCAACAAGTAATCCGCACCACTCCAGTCCATCAGTTAACGTCTTGTGAAAGTCCATCAAGGTATTTTGACTGTTAAACACAAAATATGTTAATAATCAATAATAAATCTCCCTCTTGTGAAAATGTCCATCCTCAGTGGTTTCTCACATCAAAATCTTCCCTCATGTTTATTTAAAGGAGTCATACAAAGCCAGTTTTCCACAAGCTAATATGATTCTGTAGGTGAGGCTGGATCATGAATGATTTGTGCGAACATAAATGCATTTTGGTTGATCAAGGGTACGTTTCCCTTCAGAACCAAAAGTAACGTTAATCTTCTTTGTCTTCAGTCACTCAGATGTCGGGAGTAAATGACTACTGCTATGTTCATTGATACATTCAACAACAAAACAGCTCAATCTCTTGGGAGTCCTGCTTGTCTCTGCGTCTCGGTCTGATGACGGCTCACTCAGGGCGGGTCTGAGGTCAGACACCAGTTCAGTCTGTGTGACACGCTGCTGTCAATCAACTGTTGTGGGAGTGGCATCACACCAACATGCATTTGAGAATGGCTTAATTTCAGAAGGGATGACCTATTTTTATTACATTTAAAAGAAAACTACTGTTGGATCTTTATCATTGTAGGGTGGTTGTGTACACACACTCCCAACACACATTTCAGTCCAAACAGCTTGAAAAAGTACATGTAGCACCGGATGACCCCTTTAAAGCTGTTTTGTAAGTGGTAAGCACTTTTATATATAGAAGACTTGTATTTTAGTTAAAATATGTTGATTATAGATTTGTTTCTTACAAACCTGCGGCTTTTCACTTCAAAAGATGTTAATTGATAGACTGGAGTGGTTTGGATTTCTTATGTATTATACTTGTGCATATGAAATGTTTTTATCAGCTGTTCGGCCTCTGATGGCACTCATTCACTGCAGAGCATCCATTGCTGAGTAAATTGATACAATGCCACATGACACAAGTCATCAAACACAAATTGCATGACCTCGGGGTGAGTAAATGTTCTGCAAATGTCCATAAAACTTAAATTATAAGTATTTATAATAAACAAAGGTTTTTCAGAAGTATTTAAATATCAAATCAGTCGTGCCCAGACCTTTAACCATTGTTGCTTAAACCATGATGCAGTCACAAAATTGGTTTGTTAGCAGATTAGTTAATGAACTGTAAATGCCGAATGTGAAACGTATGCTTCTTGTCCAGTTTCTCTCATACATATAAAAGAATGCGTTGTTTTTGACAGCATGTTTCTTTGCAGGTCTGTTTGTTTGGTTTAGTTGCATCATGTTGTATTTGTTTTGTGATCTGCTAACCAGTGTATCAGATGTGGAGTGAAGTCACAGCCTTGTTTTTCTGTCATCGGCCGGGTCCGGGTGCTGCTGTTCAACAGTGTTTACAGAGACACTAAAAGCATCTGATCTCACTCAAACAGAGGTGATGACATGCCTTCTGTGTGCTGAACTCACACTCTTGTGTTTCAGAGGCTGATTTGGATAGGTTAATCTCCGTGGGACGTGTAGTAGCTTCAGGTAGAGGTCTACCGTATCCTGATTCTACAGTAATGTTGGGAGATTAATTTGCATCATTTCATTATTAGGGCAGATCAGTGTTGAAAGCAATTGTGCTGCATTATGTTTTTGTGAAAACCATGATACGTTTTTTTTTAGTGTTCTTAAAAATAAATGATTTAACATACCACATCTTTAATCTCTGATCAACTTAATGCATCTTTGCTGAATAAAAGTTCGCATTTATTACACCCTGAACTGTTACAAAATACAAAAAAGAAATAAAATAATAAAATCGCCCAATTGCACATTTGGTCTCCCAACATTATAAAGCTTCTCCATTGCATTTCTAGTATTCAAGCAGAATTTTTCACTGCACATCAGTACAAAGACATCTGTCGTGCTTCTGTCTGACGAAATGAAGTTAATAAAGATGTATATTTTTATGCTTTGCAGATTTTTTGCCGTATCAAGCACTGGTGAAAAACTTCTGAACACTATTAAAAAAGTCATAAACCTGGAATGATTTATATGCTGTACTAAACATTGGTCTATTAACATGGAATAAATACCAGTCCAGTCGTTCCCATATTAAAATCTAGATTACAGTAATGATACTACTTCTACTGCTACTAATAATATTGATATACTGTAGGGATGATATACTGATAATAAAACTGACTTTTAAATAACTTACACAAATGTATTTTCCGACGCAACTGAGGGTCTATCAACAATATCTGTGCGCTCCATGTCCTTTCTTAGTGTTTAGAAACACACTGCAAACACACTTTTCTTTTGCGGTAATACATGTGTTTCAAAGGCGTAGCTGCATGTCACAGATGTTGTCAGTAGAACGTAAGCTGCGTTTGACCCAGAATATGTCTGGAGATGGGCAGTGATAACAGGTGGCAGGTAGCTGACAGAAGCACTGGGATCTTTGTAAGATTTCCTGCGCAATAATTACTGCTGTGACTAACACCTGCTGCAGCTCCTGAGACTTCTAATGCAAGATCACGTGCCTGCATTTCTTTCTTTCTCTCTCTCTCTCTCTCTCTCTCTCTCCCATTTTTCTTCCTTCCTTTCCTTGTTGTTTTTGTTCTTTCATTCGCTTTAAATCTTTTGTTCATTCTTTTTTTGTTCAGTTGTAACTCTTCCTTTTGTATTTTCATTCTTTTCTTTCGTTTGTTTTTTGATAGTTTATTTGAGACGTTCTGCTGTAAGTAACTCTGTAACTATATAACTCTCAGAGTAGACAGTTAGGGCAGGTTTAGAGTTAGTACAATAAGTTGACATATATTTGCTCATAGTCAGTATGTTATGAAACCACAATTTTCCTTTATTTCTTTTGACTGTTCATTCTTTGTTTCTTTGTTCTTTATTTAATTTGTTAGTAAGCAAATTAAGAATTAAGAAGAATTAAGAATTTTTGTAGTTTGTTCTGTTTCTTTTGTTCTTTGTTTTTTTCTTTATTGGTTTTTTTCAGTCAATCATTTGTTCTTTTTTTATTTCTTTTCCTTTCGTTCTTTCATTCTATCATTCTATCTTTCCTTCTCAGGTTACTAAGTATTAAGCTTATTTTTCTTGAGATGTCAAAAATATGTCTTGACCTATTTTTAAGGGCTCTTTCTTTGTGTGTTCATCAGTTTTCTTTTGTCAGGAAGGAACAGATCTCTGTAATATCCTTCTGTGTTAAACATGTAATGTCCTTTCAGCATTAAAAATTGTATTACCTGCTTCATTGAGCTATGCGGTCTATTGTTTCCTCTCGCATTTCCTTCTGTGTAACTGCAATAATAATCTCTCTTTTTTTTTTATAACCCTGCGCTCTCAACAACAGAGAGTTTTCTGCTGAAATATTTCCTTTGCCTCCTGCTGGCACAGTGATGATAACGCACCGCATCTCTGTCTTCTTTCTGTTTCAGGGACATAAACTCTTATTCTTATCTTATGTTTCTTTTCTCTTTAGAATACGACAAGCAGGGATTTGTCACCAAGCTCGACAGGAAGCTGTAAGTAATGCATGGTTGAGGGTGTTGTTTCTGTTCTAAAGTCTGGTGAGTTGTCTACATAGGCAGCATTTCTGTATGCACTCATCACTGCACTAAAGGTTGTGCTGCCTTCTAAAATATCTTATTTTTTTAGGCAAATTTGAAGGTGAGATCACGTATTTTGCATATTATTATTATGTTACCCATTATTTATAAAATAAAGTAAATGGAGTACTTCATAAAGAATTTGTATAACTTTTTTTTTATACTATTTATACAACCACAGTTTAAATGTTAATATTGTATATATGTAATATTGTGTGTGTGTATATATATATATATTATTATTATTATTATTATTATTATTATTATTTAAACATGGTAATATTTGTTTATTAAATATGGGCAAAAGAAATTTGATTAATTGATCATTTGAAAAGAGTTATAATTTTCGTTTTTTGGTTAAATTAAAACTTTCAAAACAGGATTTTGATGCATCACTAGTTACCACATGATATGTATAAAAGTTCTTTTGATTTAATATTTCATGTAATCATTATTCAGGTGACAAAGTAATGACAAGAACTATAGGCCTCTGTGTTTTAACATACAATAGAACGGGGAATAATCTGTTTCTATAAATGTTACTCTAATAATGTAATCTTTTTAATTATTAGCAAAAATAGTTCAGTCTAAATAAAAATGCACTCATTCATTCAACATTTTATGCCCTGTTGGAGTCTAATCTTTCACGAGTTTCTGTTTTTATGACACAGTGACAATGTTCCGAATCGTTACCTTCGAAGTCAGCTGGCTATGTAGGCCACGAGCGCTCACTAGGTTTCGTAACAGAATTTCAGAGTTCACTTTGGCCTGTACTGTTCAGCAATTTGTCTCTCTTTATAACTTGGCTTGTTGTTTATTTGAGCTTTACTTTGGAAGGATAATTAATGGCGCCCTAAAGCATTTCTAATGAATGATCTCTTGGCTCTCACCCAGCCTTGTCTGATTTAACAGTCCTGATTGTATCTGTATGGGAGGTCCATTTACCCAAAGTAAAACATGGCTCGACCTCTCTTATTACCATTAACGGCCACCTGTATAAATGGCACTGTCAACAGGTCATCTTTATATGTCCAGCACTCACAGTATTGATGTAAACTTACTAGAAAGTTTCCATTTGCCGGACTGTGAATTAGTGGGTTTATACTGGCGCTTATATAAAATAAACTACTCCTTACACAAGTTGTCATCTCATTGAGCAGGCTTGTACATCATTGTACATCCTCTGGGCACCGTCAGCTCCACACAGCTGCTTTCCCCTCTCTCCAGACCCCAAAGCATTTAGTAGGATACAGAGCTCCATTTTAGACACGTTAATCTGCTTGAGAATTAACCAACTTCCATAATCGTTGAACTTAATCAAATCAAATTTAAATCAGCATGGTCTGGGGCATTTTTTTACATTTATTTTATTTAGAATTTATTAGGATCATTATTTTAACTTGCAGCCGTATTTTGGACAAAATCATGTCTTGTTCATGTTTTATATTTCACAAAATGTAAGGTGAATTTTACTGGTACACCACTGTTGAGAAATTTCTGGTCATTTACAGTACTGTTCAAAAATGTTATGTCTTTTAAAGAAGTCTCTTCAGGCTGCATTTATTTGATCAAAAATACAGAAAAAATAGTGGTTTCTGTTTTAATACACTAATTTATTTTTGTGAATTTCCTTTAGACACCTGCTCCAGTCTAAAGTGTCACATGATCCTATGATTTGTTGATTTATTATAAGTGCTGGAAACTGTTGTGCTGCTACATATATTTTTGGACTCTGTGATACATTTTTAAAAGATTCTATGATGAAAAAAGGTCAAAAGAAATGCTTTTATTAATAATAGAAATCTTTTCAAACCGTTCAAAAGTTTGGGGTCAGTATATTTGCTTTCCTGAAAGAAATTAATAATGCTGAATTGATAAGAAGTGATAGCAAAGATTTATATAGTTAGAAACTTTTTATATTTTGAACAAATTATGTTCTTTTTTATACTTTTTTATTCATTATTAATTCTGAAAAAAGTATCACAGTTCACAAAAAAAATTTATTTGGCAGCTTGATTTTGGAAGGATCATGTGGCACTTTAGTCTGGAGTAATGGCTAATGAAATTCAGCTTTGCATAACAGAAATAAATTATACTAGAAGCCATAGAAACCATTATTTTATATTCTAGAAACATGCAAAAGTTTTTCCCCCCATATTTTTGATCAAATAAATGCAGTCGTCATGACCATAAGATACAAACGAAAGTCTTAATATGCTGATTTGCTTCTCAGGAAACATATCTGATGATTATTATTGATGTTGTAAAGAGTTGTGCTACTTTATATTTTTGTGATCAATGTAATGCATCATTGCTAAATAAACATTTTCATTTATTTCAACAAAAAACATACACTCTTCATTCGTTATAAAGAAAACAGATTTAAAAAAAAAGTTTTGAAAATGAAGACACAAAGTATTGTGGAACATGCTGGTAGTTAATGTGCTTTTTTACACCTGATGCTCTGAATGATGGTCTTCTGTCTTTGTTTCGCAGGCCTCTGGAGCTGCAGTATAAATATGGTAATCTCAGTAAAGGCGAGTGTAAACCGGGTTACGCAGGGGCCAAGATGACTTCAATCTACCCAAAGTAAGATGATCTCTTCAAATGCTGGAAGTTCACAATTTCATATTTGTAAATGTGCATGCAGACACACAGCTCCCTGATGTTTAGATAAATGATTTAAATTTAGATGAATGACATTTACCACAAGACCAGTAACATGAAAGTACAAACTAGTTGACCTTTCCGATAAATTAGAAGATTTCTGTTTCAGTTCTGTACAAATCTGGTTAACTAGCTTTAACCAGCTTTGAAGGTTTATTCTGTTTTGGTTTATTTGTTCATTTTTCAGAAAGAGTGAGAACATACAGTAAAAATGAAGAGAACAGTTATCACAGTTTTATACACAAGACTTGACCTTGTTCTTCTTTGTAGAAGCATTGCTTCATGTATGTTGTGCAGTCTGTCTTAAACCCATTACACAGTGAGGATGCTCTTGGGAGGAGCATAGAAAGACATTTCCTTTCTGTTTTAAATAATTCAGCGTCTGAGAAGATTCCCCACCGTGAGTGCTCTTTATCCCTTATGTGTTGATTTAAGGCATGTTTCAGAAAAGTGTCCGTGGAGCGCCTCAATGGCAGCAGAAAGGATGCAGATCTTTTTTTGGGTCTGTTGTGCTCCTCTGGGATCCCAGTGCGTGAGAAACCTGTGCTTCTGATTCACACAACTAACACGCAAAGCTTTTACTTTAGCTGCAAGATTTCTGCCTGAGACTCTGAGAATAATATAAACCACAGTTTATGGATCTGATTAATACTTGTATTACCGCAATCCTTTTAAAATCACACTTTTTAGGTTTTATTTTTTTTTATTCTTCACTGTGGGATGCATACGTACCTTTGCGTGAGTGTTGACCATATTTGTTTTCTGGTCCTTTGTTCAGGTAAAAACACATTCAGAAATCAAAATACATAGTTAATATTTTATTGTTAGAACCTTTAAGGTTTTAAATTTGTGATATTGTTTTAATGGCAACTTAGCACATTTTCTCTAACGTGTTAAATTAAATTGATACAGTAATTATTACAAAATCATATATATGCAGGTCCTTCTCAAAAAATGAGCATATTGTGATAAAGTTCATTATTTTCTGTAATGTACTGATAAACATTAGACTTCCATATATTTTAGATTCATTACACACAACTGAAGTAGTTCAAGCCTTTTATTGTTTTAATATTGATGATTTTGGC
>JAUMHI010000041.1:1563345-1592034 GCA_032359435.1 Enteromius unitaeniatus
TTGTAACCTTGCCACAATTCTGTCTCTGAGCTCTTCAGGCAGTTCCTTTGACCTCATGATTCTCATTTGCTCTGACAGGCATTGTGAGCTGTAAGGTCTTATATAGACAGGTGTGTGGCTTTCCTAATCAAGTCCAATCAGTATAATCAAACACAGCTGGACTCAAATGAAGGTGTAGAAGCATCTCAAGGATGATCAGAAGAAATGGACAGCATTGGACAACCTGAGTTAAAGATATGAGTGTCACAGCAAAGGGTCTGCATACTTAGGACCATGTGATATTTTCTTTTTTTTAATAAATTTGCAATGTCAGCAATTCTGTGTTAATATGGGCTGCTGTGTGTACATTAATGATGGAAAAAATGAACTTAAATGATTTTAGCTAATAGTTTCCATATAACAAAGAGTGAAAAATTTAAGGGGGTCTGAATACTTTGCGTAGCCACTGTACTCTACTCCATTAGCAAGCCGAAAAGCCATTAGGACTAAGTAAGAATTGGAGGTTCAGAGAAGAAACAAATGAATCTTAGATCTGGGATATATGTGTTCTTTGGGATTATA
Source organism: Enteromius unitaeniatus (assembly GCA_032359435.1). Lineage (NCBI taxonomy): Eukaryota > Metazoa > Chordata > Actinopteri > Cypriniformes > Cyprinidae > Enteromius > Enteromius unitaeniatus. The sequence goes on from JAUMHI010000041.1 coordinate 1,563,907, forward strand.
AATAATAATTTTTAGAAGAGCAACATATAAAAAATTTAATTACAGCTTAATATCTTTGAAGCCTTTGGCTTCTTTTTTTCTTTGATGAATAAGAACCACATTTATTTGAAATAGAAATCTTTTGTAACATTACTGTCACGTTTGATCAATTTACTGCATTAAAAGTGTTTAAATTCATATTTATGCAGTATACAGTAATTGCTGCTTCAGGTGGCATTGTTAAGAAAAGAAAAAACTATAGATGAAATATTCATCAGTTATAGATGTATATGAATATACTACAGTAACTGATTTGTGTTAGTATTTAGTGGAAAACATAGTTGATCTTAAATTATTTAATTTGCTTCTAAAAGTCTTAAAAAGGTTTTATGTTTCATTCTCTTAAAATACAGCTCACTCTGGAGGGGAAAAAACAATAGTTTCATGCCATAGCGTGCGTTTTAAATAGATCCATTAACATTTACTGCCAAAACAGTGATTTACTGAACAAACTGAACAATAAATGAACCAATTTAAGTCGAATTTGTGGGCAATTTTGCGTAATGATAAACAGACGTAAACCGAAAAAACTTTGCGGCACAGAGCAGTGAAATAAATTCTTTATATAATTGTTTTCAGTTAAAATGTCTCTTCCACTTTGAGCGCATTATCCGTCACTGACCCGTCCATGTGAAACATTAATTCATGTCCTACTGCATGCTACAATCACGGCTCTAATTTACACATCAAATTAAGCGGAACGTGTAAATTCAGTGAAGGTTTTGAAGTGTGCAGACACTCTTGTAAATATTCTTCCGTTCAAAACATTCAGACAGGAATACTGATGAGGATAATTGGAAGGTCAGAGATGAAGTAGTTGTTTTTCCTTTGTGTGTGTTTATTGGCCGTAGTCTTCGCTTGTGATTCTTTGACGCAGAAATACTCTCATTACTTGAATCTGATTTGGAATTAAATGGCAGCTATGTCTTCTGAAAGCAAAAGAGCGGCCAAGATATCTTGTCGTAAATGATGCGTCAAAACAGCTAAATCATCGGTAGTGTTTTGACTAATGCCATTATATGTGAGCCAGTCGAGGAGGTTTAGCTCGTGTCAGCTGTTCTAGCTGTGGACGGGTCGTCGCTGTCCTCTGCTTTTGTCTCTCCTTTGAAATCAGCTTCAGACATGGTTATATAGAAAGGCAAACATGAGCAGGTGGACGAGGGGTCAATAAACTAGCTGCTGTTGTTTTCACTGTTGGTGCAGTGAGTCATGACGAGCTGCTTTGGATGACTAATCACAAAAGAGAAGAGAAGGAACGCTGACAGAAGTTTCAGAAGATTAAAAAACTAAAAAAAAAGAAAAGATTGTACTGTATTTGAGAAGATACAGTTTAATTTGGCTGAGATGAGAACATTCAGGACATTGTGAGATCATTCAAGAATGTCTGAGATCCTTTTGAGAACATTTAAAGGGATAATTCACCCCAAAACTGAAAATGGGATGTCAGTGTGCTCACCCCCAGGGCATCCAAGATGTAGGTGACTTTGTTTCTTCAGTAGAACACAAACTAAGATTTTTAGCTTAAACCGTTGCAGTCTGTCAGTCTTATAATGGGTACCAAACGTTGCAAAGTTCTGAGAGCCAAAATAAACACACAGACAAAACCAAATTAAACCTTGCGGCTCGTGACGATACGTTGAGGTGCCATAGACGGCCCATAGTCACTAATGAGGTTTATATGTATAGACATCTATGTGACTGCATCACACACTGGATGTTGTGAATGAAATCAGGAGAGAAGGAGATTGTGGTGTATAAGGGTGTACTCACACTAGGCATGGTTGCCGTGAACCGGGTACGATTGTCCCCCCTCCCCACTCCCCCTCTGGCCTGCACTCACATAGGATTTCTGCATTCGGCAAATGTGAGCCGACTCTTTTTTTTGATAGACAATAACTTCATTTATCGTGCACTGTCGGCATCACAACTTTGCAGATAGTTTATGTTCACATATTACATTGAGGAGAGGAGAAGGAACAGGAAGGAATTTTAAAAGCATCTCACAAGAATATTTATAACATTTAAAAAAAAAAATAATAATAATTTCAAAAGATTCCGTTTGACTAAGACGGTGTGATGTTATTCAAATTTGAGAAGATTCAAGAAGGTTTGCAATGATGTAAGAACATTTAGAAAGAAAGGACTAAACGTTTGACCAAACAAACTCTGAGAAATTTGAAAGCTTTTTAGTGGATCCTTCTTTAATAAAGTCCTTGATGATCTCCTATTTTCTGCCAGCATTATGATCCAGACCGTTCCTGTGATACTAAGCATGCTCTCTAGGTAGGCAGCTCGCTATGGTTCGGAACAGAGCTCAAGTCTTATGAATCATTAGATGCTTTGTATGACATCTTCAGCTTACACACTGCAATACAATGGTGTTTATGAGTGTCAAGTGTCCTCAGAGTCTGGTGACTCAGACATGAGGAGACAGAGGGCTGGGGGTCAGTGTCAGGGTCAGCAGCCCCTACCACTCCACAGACGGCCGCAGAAAACCACAGTGGTTTATGAATGCCACAGTGTGTGTCAGCCACTGGAAACTGATGGATTCTGTGATAACGTCTGCGACTCGCACCTCCAGAGTGTCAGAGCCACTGAGAGCGGCCATTGTCATGAATGAGCTGCAATGGCTTCCAGCGCAGGAAAACACAGGGCCCTCTCCACGCCCACAGGTTACAGCCTAACATCATCACGCAAAAATGTGTCAGGAACTCTTTTAACCAAAGCAAGGGAAGTTTGAAAAACTAAGGGGTTTGGGAATTACCCATCAGAGAAAGTATGTGTGTGGATGATCTTTAGATATGACCGGAAGTAATGACTTGTGATTCAGTAAGTTTAGTCAGTGACTGGTTCGTTATGTTGATTCAACTTCAAAGACTTTTTCATCATGTCACGATTTCATTTAGCGCATGTTTAATGGTTTCCGGAAGTCAAACGTCATTCATTTTGACCTTAGATAAAGAGTTTTGAAGTTAACCTATACAAAGAGCTTTAAGCCAAGTGTTTCTATTGTCAGGGACAAAATGGAGGAAAGGTTTGTGATTTCATCATTTGCATTAAAAAGGCAAAGCACAAAAAGTAATAATTTATTTCAATGAAAACATTGTTACACTGCAAAAAATGCTTCTTAAGACTAGATATTCTTTCCATATCAAAGATTCTTAAATCAAGAAGGATTTTCTAGACAATAAAAAAATATCAGTAAGCAAAATAATCTTATTTCAAACAGAAAACTGTTTTTTTTTTTGCTTACCTTATTGTCATATTATTTAGAGATGGCGACCGGCGGCTTTGTTTGTTTTTGAGGCTGATGTAGGGGTGGGCGATAGATAAACGATAAAAAAAAATGGACGATAAAAATTACTCCACGATCAGATTTTGAAGGAATATCATAGTATCATGTTATTTTATCATCTCCGTCTCAATAAGCTGCACAACGCGACACACATATACATCAGAGTTAACTCAGTGCTAGAATTACACTCAGCAGACACTGCACTGATTCACAATCAAAAAAGTACTTCATTCTCTTTAAAAGTCTTGCTGATTAAACATTTGATATGTGTGCTGTCCGGACGCGCTTTTTCAACGCACTAAAAGCCTGTCAAATAGCTGTCACAAACACACAGCGTTAAACACAGGTGCTTGTGTCTAAAGAAAAAATAAACAAGAGAAAACTTGAAGAGAAAAACCTGTCAGTATATTAGACGTGTGCAGCTCTTAAAGGGACAGAACTAAGCATGCGCCGCTTGTCTTTAAAGGGATAGTTCACTCAAAAATGATAATTGTGTCAAATTATGTTTATTTGTAATGAGTATATTCAAATAACAAAGATAAAATGCCAACAATTTTTATCTTTGCTCATTTTGGCCTAAATATCTGCGCTTCTTTATTTTATACTTTGTTACCTTGAAAGGCTTTGTTTTTAATAAAAGAGGCAAATTAGTTTGTCTGTACTGCTCAGACAACTTGGAAAATAGTAAAATCAATGACAAAGAATCATCGCAATATAAAATATTCTGCCATATTGCCCATCCCTACCCCTGTCATTTAAATAGTCTTAAAAAAACAACTTGTAAAAGAATCGTGATAAATATTGTGAATCGTGATTTCCCCAGAAAAAAATCGTGATATATTTTTTCCATATCGCACACCTCTAGGCTGATGACAAGCGCAACATCATTGATCACCAAAAGCGAAGTTTCATGTCAAAAGGAAGAAACACATCGAACCTTATAAAACACCTCAAACATTGCAATTTGCTTATTTAATCGTTAGCATAAGGGCAGCTAATGTTAACGCCAGTATCAGAATAAAGTTTCTTTATTTAATGCTCCTATAGTGTTTTAACAGGACATAATAGTGTACTATTTTTACACACTAGAGGCTTTTAAATGACCTGTGTAGCCAAAATATGTGTGTTAGAGAACAAATGTATGGTTAATGTTTGTATCTTTAAAATCGGTTAATCAGAAAAGCAGTTCTAAACTATGAAAAATATAGTTTGCGCTGTTTGATTAAATAAAAGTCCTCTTATATAAAAGTGTTTTTGTGTCTGGTACCGAGAACGTGGATTTTCACTGGTATTGGTACCAAATACTGAAATTTTGGTACCGTCACAACACTACATCCAGCCACATCTATGTACAGCAGTTAACCTAGTCTTTATTGTAATTAAAGTATACATTTTATTTGTTTGCGTATTACTGTAGTTAACCAGTATTCATTGCAGATAAAATATCTATTTGTATGCATTTATGTATTTAGTTATGTATAATGATCGTATAATGGTATAACGATAATTCTATTTTTATTATAACATTTAAATAATGATTTAATCTCCACTATACTTACTATAAGTAAATGACCGAATAAATTAGGAATGAATATTTTCTTTCTTTTTTCTTCTTTTTTCATTTATTTGTTTAGTTATTTATTATAGGCACATATTTTGTTATAAATGTATATCTTAGTGTTTCCAGGGATGATTGTAACAGTTTGTGTCTTTGGATATGCGTAAATGCTTATCTTTATGAATTTTTAAATCCCATGTCATTTGGGAAGAATATTTCCAGAAGAAGTTTGCTGAAAAGATTGGGCAATCATGATATTTAGGAAACTTTTTTCGTACATTTCAATCTTATTTGTATCTCGTTATTTATTTTAAGATGAAAATTCTCAATATTTTTAACTTCATATATTAATCTATTTGTCTCAAGTTTCATTGTATGTCGTGAGCTCACATTTCAGCCTAAATCTAGCTCATGCCGTAGTGCTGTACATTGAGCGGTGTGGTCAGATTAGTTTTCCGCTTGTTGCTACGGCAGTGTTGAGTGACCGAGTCTGTAATACAGCACAATGAGCTATTTGGACGCATAGGCAGACATTCATCAGCCAGAGTTCAGAGTTCGTAATCATTAGTCAGGTCTGACCGGTATCAGAGAAGCTCTGCGTACAAAGGCCTGGTGCGATGTAGGAGGTGGATCCTGCCAGCGGGTGATTGATACAGGGTCTTCCTTGCCTTTGTGGCTTTGTTTGCGCTTCTTGTTTTTCATGGGGCTTTTAAATGGCCCCTCTCCTCTCCATGGTGCAGGGTATTGTGTTCATCTCTCTCTGCCCGATCCACGTCACATTTTCCACCTGTGTGTTTATGACTATGAGTCCAGCACCCAACAACAGATCGACTCAGCTCTGCTTCAGTGCTCGCTCAAAATATGTCAGCATTTTTCCTGCACCTGCTTTCTGCATCTTTACTAATGCTGGCAAGGCCTCGAATAACGGTGATGACTTATATGTAGTCAATTCTGAATATCGCTGTGCTTTTTTATTGATTGCATGAAAGTTTGTGATCAGTACGATTTTTTTTTTTCTTTTAAGAAATGTATCATTTTATTTTTTCAGCAAGGACACTGTTCTTAAAAGTGACTTTAAAGACATTCATAATGTTAAAAAACATTTACATTTTAAATAAATGCTGTTCTTTTGAACTTTCTGTTTAGCTAAAAATCCACTGAAATATGACACACAACTGCTTTTAACATTTGATATTAAATAGGAAATGTTTTTGAGCTGCAAATCAGCCTTTCTGAATGATTTCTGAAGGATCATGATCACTGAGTAATGATGCTGAAAATTCAACTGCGCATCACAGGAATAAATTATATTATCTAATATAATCAAATAGAAAGTGGATGTTTTAAATCACAATAATATTTAACAATTTTGCTGTATTTTTATCAAAGAAATGGTGAACTTCAGAGGCTTTTTTCAAAAACAGGAAAAAACATACGTCGCAAACTTTTACACCCCAGCTATTGTTTAATTCTAATTCAAATAAAATGTTGGGAAATCTGTGTGTTCAGTAGCATATGCAATGCTCTATCAGTATCTAGAATTTTTTTATGTCTTTTTTTTCCCCTGTTCATCATTCTTTCCTATCAAAATGCATGCTACAGATGCGAAAAATGCAGAAAATCAGATTTTTTTTTTTTTTATGACGGATGAAAATTTTGGAGGCAGTGTGTGAATGTGATTGATGCGACGTGAGGTCGTATTTACTATGTTTTTTAAATGCAAAAATTTTGTGCAATGACCTCAAGTCATGCCTGACATAAATTGCAATGTCAGAAACCACATTGATAGCATTTGGTAGTTATAAGGGAGGAGTTTGTGCACGTCAAGGCCGTTGTGACTAATAGCTGTGATCGTGTTATGCCGTGACACACGTGGTTTGTATTACACCTTGTATCACACATGCTTTGTGTTACACCAGAAAACCACAAGTAAGGCTCCCTGGGCCAAAGCCCTTGTTTTTGTGTAGTTGTCTGACCCTCAGTAAAGACAGTCCCTCCCTTTAAAATAAAACATGGGCAGGACGTAATTACGCGGTGTGTTTATTTGTAATACCGTGACTCGGGATACCGTTTGATGAAGTCCCAAGGAGTCGTTGGTCCTAAAGAGTTGGTCTAGCAGAGTTACTGCTTCTAACAGTCGCTCTCTCCCAGGTGTGTCCGAAAGATCCTTCATCTTAGCTGCAGGTGAAGCGGGTGTCTCACGAGGAGAGCTGGAGCTCTGTGTTCGGACATGCTCTCGGCTTCAACGCTTTGCTAGCGTCACCCTTTTTATTCTGATTATCAAAGTGAGAGGCTTATTTACTCAGCTGAGAGCATTATTCAGCGGCCGTGAGTGACTGTTCTGTGTCAGCTTCACTTTAGGCCTTTCTGCGTTTATAATAGCGTATTCACAGAGCAGGAGTGTTTGAAAAGCCATGTCATGCAGGTTTATTCTTTTCAGTTTAGTCTTGTATTAATTCAGTGTCTTCTGTGTTCCGCTCTTGATGTCTTTCAGCGGAGTATGGAGGGATTCTGGAAGTCTGTGGCACGTGAAGTTCCCAGAAAGCCAAAAGACATACGGATCCTGAACCCGTATTTCATCCAGGAAGCGGCCTTCAGATTCATCGGCCTTCCACACAACAATGGCCTCATGGGAAGAGGGGTGAGGAGCAAACACTGATCAATCCAAAACATACCATGATAGAATTGAAAACTTTCTCTTTGGATTCGCTGTAAGCTTGTATTTTCTGATTATTACTGCAAATAGGCTTTTAACAAAATATTTTATAAACAATATAACATTTGCATATGTGAAAAATATACAGATGTATTTAAAAGTTAAAATGAGCTTATAATATATTATGCAGCCATACATACTTTTCTGGTTTCACAGACAAGGCTTAAAGAAGTTATATGATGCTGTTTTAAAGATTATGAATAGAATATGTTGACATGCTTTCATGTTCAAAAACACATTGTTTTTCAATTGCTGCACATTACTGTAGCTCCTTTATGCCTCATTTTATGTCAGTGGGTCATTGGGTCATCTTTTATTGTTGAGCCCGTTGAGATGAAGTTGAAATGAAGTGTTGGACCGTCACATCTCCACCTGATCCAGACTGTTTGCTCTCTGCTGCTATGGAGACACGCTTGGAGGGGCTCGAGCTGTGATGCGTTTCCTGTTATCAGCATGCAGGCGGAGTGTCTGGGGCCGGATTAGTCCGGAGAGTGTCTCTCTGTGGTGATAAGACTTTCACTTCGAGACTTGTCTCTCCAGCTTCAGTGGATCAGGTGGTGACTGGATGATCCCTGTCTGCTGATACACACACACACACACACACACACACGTCCCGCTCTGTCTGTGTCTCTGATAAAGTCAGTCACAAGGTGCATTATCTGTTCTGAAGTGTGTGAGCAGTGCACTCGACTGCCCCGAGTGTCCAGTCCATCCGTGGTTCTTCAGGCATTTGCTCCACTCATTCCATCTGTTCTAGATCTTTTCACTGTGCTGTAGAGTATCAATTTTACTGAAATGTAATGTTATTACTTATACGAAATGACTACTTAAGTACAAATCTTTTATCTCCAAACATTTGGCAGTTGAATACTTTGTTGCATTACTTTTGTGCATACAAGATTGTTGTAAATCCAAACTACATGGACGTACTATGAACGTGTCTTCACCTCCATACTCAAGTAGGACTGTTGGGTATCTTAAACACTGTGACTGAACACTTAAAGCCGTACAGTACTAAAAGTGTTTTGTTTTTGCAGAATATTCCTACACTGGGTACTGTTGCGATCACGATGGCTCTCCATAACTGTGATGAGGTGGCAGTGGCTGGATTCGGATACAACATGAACACACCTCACGCACCTCTGCACTACTATGAGAAACTCATGATGTCAGCAATCAAAGAGGTAAGAGCACCACAGCACACTCGTCTGATCGGAAACATTTCTCCCTAACTCTTACAGCACTGGTGAGCTGCATTTAAAAGCCCCTGGAAATGATTTTTAAGGTAACTTTTACCATTTAACTCCATTATTGGATATTACTCTTTTTTTTTTTTTTTTTAATTAAAGAAGGGTTTCACAGTGATGCCATAGAACCATTTTCACCTTTTAGTGAACAGTTAAGCATCTTTTCTTAATGTGAAGCACATTTTAATACTGTGAAGAACCTTTTTTATCACTTTTAGTGGCCTTTTTGTTTTGAAACCTGATTCATTTATGAACTCTGTCTTATCATAGTTAACAGAAATATCCTAGTTTTGTCTAAAATGAGTGGAGTGTTGATGATCTCTGGGAATATCCCGTCCGTTGTCACGTCCACAAACAGGTCACATGACCTCTCGCTGCTCTCTGTTCCAGGAACATGCAGAAACCTGAGAGGTCAGAGTAATGAGGCAGTCTGAGCTGTTTGTGTGTCCTTCTTTCAGTGTTGAGGAAACTACTTAGATACTGTAGCTTTGCCAAGCTTCTAATAAAGTCAAGCAGTCAGATAGTACAAGATACTAACAATAAGGATTCATTCCTGATGCTCAATTTAGGCCAGCAAACTCAAATCACTGTAGCTCTTCATGCAATACAGATGGTTTTCTACAAAGCAGCTTCAAAGTATTAAACAGGAGAATCAGTAATGCAAACCTCAAAAATAGTCCCATTAGTCAGCTCAAGTTAGTTCAGCTCTTTTTTCAATTTCTTTAACTATAAAGTAAGGTCAATTCAGGAATGTTGAATGCATCACAGAAAATAAAACATTTAACCCTCATAACAGAGATAAGGAAACATTTCTTTAAAAATAAATAAATCAACAACAAAAAATGAATCGTTTTCAAAAAATATTCAGGTTACTTGTTACAGGTGTGAATGGAGTAGAATTAGTTGTTAAAAAATATTTAGTTAAATTATCCACTAAGTTAAATTGGTGTCACAAAAAATATAGTAAATTATACGTAGCCTTTTTACGTACATGTCTGACAGTTCTGTGGCTAAATTTAGTTGATAAACATGAGTATGTATGCCTAAAAAACTGGAATATCGACCACATTTTAATTCATTTAATTATTTATTTATTTTTGATGTGTGTATGTTCTATAAATAGTTTTGAGCAATCATGATTTAAAATCAAAGAAAGTCAGTTCTATTCATTTCTGATGAGATTAACAATGGCAATTACAGTAATTCATTTTCAGATCAAATTTCTCAGCAATTTTGGGAAAAAACGATTTTCGGCGAGTAACACTAAATTATGACTTTGAGGTCAGGTCAAAATGGATGTGTAATATGATAATGTTATACAGATTTTGAATGCAATATTAGGGTAAAGTTTCCAAAACATAAACAAGATTACATTTTCAGTGGCATTACAGCACCTACCTGAAAGATTTAAATAGTTAGCAAGCATAATATTGGCTTTTATGATGCAATATAAAATACTTCAAAACACCTGTGCTGTGTGAAACTGTTTTTTTGGGGGGTTTTTGCAAGAAGAGAAGGCGTTCTGTGTTTTATCAAAAGGATGATTCAGCTGAAATGTCAAATCATTAGATGGCACTTTTGTGGCTCACGAAATCAGAAACAGAAACAGCTCTTTTTAAATGCAGCGCGTGACCAACTTCCAATGAGCGTTTACCCTGTTGTGCTTTTTCTGTTTCTCTCTCACACTCCCAGTCATGGACACACAACATAACCAAAGAGAAGGAGTTTCTCCGAAAGCTGGTGAAGGGGGGCGTCATCCTAGACCTTACCAACGGAATCTGACATTACGTCCCTGTCATGCAGCTGATAGAGATATTCACCATATCACTGGTGACCGGCATCCCAGCCGATGGACTGTCACGGCCGCGATCCGACAAACCTTCAGAGACGTTTGAGCCAATCGCATGATGCCGCTGGAGGAAAGGACCTCACCTCATGTACAGGACGGTATCCATGGCAACCTCACCTCAAACATGGTAATGCTGGTTTTAAGATGCCACATAGGCGGGACGGTGTTCGTCCCTGTGCGCCGCATCGGGTGACAGCAGAGACTGGAAATGTGCTGCTTCCTCTTGTTTTTTTTACTCCGCTGTATTCAGTATTTATTAGACAGTATTTTAATCACGTCACTGAGATGCTTTATTTTTTAAGCTGAGTCAGCTTGATTGCTTTAATAATGTTCTCTTCGATCTCAGGCTATGCACAACAGCACACAACGAATGATTGTCATTGTTGATTTCCTGCTGCTCTTCTGACGTGTGCCATTAAACCAATCAGCATCCACTTGTTTCCTGCGCCCTGCACATGTATATCCATCTCTGTGTATAACAAGATCATGAGGCTCGGAGGATTAAAGTATTATCACGATTTCTACATTCGATCTGAAATGGGCTTTTCTTTGAGCTGTCAGTTGATGTGTAAGGGGTGTTTTTCCACTACTTTTCCGTTGTTTATCTGTAAATGCACACTAGATGGACGTGTACGACCGTTACGCTCGTGTCCCATGTCTTTTGCAGCATCTCGCACCTCAGAGCGCTGCTTTTTTAAAAGAGTTTCAACAGTGTCTGTTCCAAAACTCTGGACCAATCGGAAGACACCGGAGGCGGGGCAAGCGTTGCGAGAAAATAGCTCCGAGGTGTTGCTAGTTAATGATATTTTATTTTTTACATAATCACACTTAAAATTCGCCCTTATTCTGCGAAGAACATAATTCAACATAATTGAAATGTAAATGCAGTTTTATGTATGAACAACTTCACATGAATAGTTTAATACAGTATTTATAACACTGTTGTAATAGTTTTGTTTGAAAACACTTTTTATATATATTTATATATAATAAATATTTATAAATCACATGCAGATAGTTTCAAGGTATCTATAAAGCAGCTCTACAGATAAAAAAAAAATGTCTGTAAAAAAGTGTCTGTAGCAAACTCATTACCTCTCTCAGTTTGATCACAATGCTTCACTGAAGTGCAGTTCTTTCCCTGACTGAAGTTATGAACACAATCTTCTACCTTTGTTTTTTGTCTGATTTTCTTTCCCTGTCTGTGCTTGTTCTGAATCAGCTCACGATGGGTTGGTTTGGTTTAGTTAGTTGGTTTGCTTCATAGCTTATAATCAACATTTTATTTTTCTTTTGTTGGAAAAGTAAGTGGAAAGGATACTTCCAGATTCAAGGCGGCTGAATTGAAGAGGCATTATTTGGTTTTATCAGTCATATTGAAAAGGCAAGCTTTGCCGCTCTTTCATCACTCCTGTTAGGCTGCTCGACCAATCAGATTGAAGAACTGGATCTGCTTCGTACAACAGTCTGTTACTGATCTAAACACATTTGTCACAGACTTGTGTTCATTCTACTGTTACAGGATTGGAAAACATCAGCACCTGTTTATGGAAAGCTCATGTTTAGCGTTTAAACTTCCACCTGATCAACCTGCCTTCTTTTTTTTCTTAAACAAACAGTTGGATGTTTATATGTGCGGCGGAAGCAAACACTCCAGCTGCTTGTCTCATGACTCACGGCGGTAATGGGGGGGGGTTTCAGGGTCCTCGTGCCAAAAGGTTAATGGAAATATTAGGAATTTTTAAAGAGTCTGTGCTGTCAGGCGCTGTTCCTGGAAACCCTTCTGTTTGCCATCCAGAAGATCTGGATTCATAAACCACATCTTCTTTTTTGTGTGTGTGTGTGTGGCATGAAGTTCTGCTCCAGGCTGCTCAGAATCATGTAGCAACATATCAGAAAGTGATTATATTCATGTGCTCTGATCAGCTGCTGCTGCTCTTTCTGTTCGCTCTGAATCTCTTTCAGCACAGATTCACCTCCACTGGACAAACACCACTGGTCTTGGTCTAACATATAACAGTAAAAGATTCCTCCTCAATAGGATTTAACCAGCGGACTGGTAATAGAGAACTGCTCTCGATCGATTTTATGTTTAGAAGCAATATTGACATTCTTAATTAGAGTTAAGCAGTGTGTTTACTTTTGTAGCACAAAATATATTGCGTCATGCTGTGTGTTAAATGCTTTTATTCTGTTAAATTACAGAAATGAAGTCTCCTCTGCTTGATTTATTTAATCGAAAATACAGTAAAATGTTTACAGTTTTATTATAATTTGATATAACTGTTATTTACTTCAATAAAATTAAAATTGTAATTTATTTCTGCAATCAAAGCTGAATTTTCAGCATGATTACTGCAGTTTCAGTGTCACATGATGCTTCAGACATTATTTTAATATGCTGATTTCCTTTGGATAATGTTTAAAATGGTTGTGCTGCTTTTGATAAATTGGAAGTTCAAAAGTACAGCATTTATACGAAATAGAAATGTTTTATTATAATATAATTGGTCATGATGTTGTAAATGTATTTAGTGTCTGTTTTGATCAGTTTAAAGCATCCTTACTAAAAAAAATCTTCTTAAATGGTGATATCATCAGGATTTCATTTTAAAGCCTACGTTTTGTAAGTGAAGTGCTGTTACTGACCCTTTATTTGTGTTTTTCTCCTAGTTAAGAATGAAGAAACACTGGAAAATGTGACACTATAATGCTGGGTTAATGAAATGCTAGTTTAAAAAAACTCTTAATGACATCTTCTAATCGCAGTGGAGCAACACACAACTCCTTCATTCGCGTCCTTGCCTTCAAAAGCTGTTGCTTCAGCAAACGCTGTCCTTGAGATTCTTTAAGGCTTGGTAACATTTTCATTGATACAGTGACCGGACGGCTGGATGCTTCATGGCTGACTGTACACTGGGGGAAAAAATCCTGTTAAATTTACAGTAAAGAACTGGCTGAAATCCACTGTAAAGCAGCACTTTTTTACATGTTTGTTTGCGCTATTAAGCAACGTTCTAAAGTGTTTCCAGATGTCTTTTAATTGGCGTGTTAACAGTAAAATGTGGAATGTAAATCTTGTGAACAGGCATTTACAGATGAATAGCGTGGCTGTGTGGTGTTCAGGGCATGCCTGCTCTGCTTGATGTGCACTGAACAGAATTAGAAAGTAGTGTGAGATCACAGACAGTTGAGCTATGGACACGACGGGCAGGTGTCTCCTATTTAAAGACAATCCTTGACCTGGATGTACGGCACGGGACGAGGGTGCTGGAGAAGTGAGTGGAGGGCTGGAATGGGCTCTGACAGGTGCGTCTGTCCATGTAGGTGGGCCTTCGTGACACGGCTGCGATGGAGAGGTCACATCCTGACAGCCTCACACTCGGCGGAGCAGGGTTTGGTTACAGTGGGACTGAAGGCCAGTGTGTGGCGTGTTTCTGAGCTCAGCCTGTGAAGAATCACTCCGCTTTGGCTTTATTCTTCCCGACAGGTCATCCACTCGCACCCTCTCTTTAGACGTCCAGCAGAAACACAGCTAGGGCAGCTTCCGCAGCGTCAAATCAAGCATTTTAATGCCCTCGGGCTCAGTGAGAGCTCAAGCAGTAAAAAAAAGAGTTTCAGTGTGGCGTGCGTTTTCAAGCTGAGCTTTGTAGGAAATTCAAGTGAGGAAAAAAAGTATTGGTTTGATTTAAATACACGTATGTAATGCAAACACTTATCGCATTTTATATTACCGGTTAGTTTTGCTTTCTAGAGACTTCCTTTAACTATAAATGGGATTATTTTATGAATAACTTCGCAATTGTAAAAGCATCCATATTTAATGTGATCGATGTGTGCGATCTTGACAAGAACTTGCTTTATACATCCAACAGAAATCACATAAAGCCCAGCTGACTACACTGTAAAAAGAAATCAGTCAAATTTACGGTAAAAAACTGGCAACAGTGAAACCGTGGAAAATATGACTTTTATCACATTTAATCATTATTTAATTAAATAAATGATGATTAAATGTGATATTTGTATTCAGTTGTAAAACTATACAGTTAAGTTGACTGAAAGAAAAAAGGAATTTCTATTAAAAAAGAAATGTAATCATTTATGTTTAATGTTACTGAAAGTGAATAAAAAAGAAAAAAGACTTTTTTTAAGAAACCATACATTATTAATTACTCTAATGTTCAATATTAAGTTGTTATAAATAATCTCAGCATAAATTGACATACATGAGAAAAAGTGTGTGTGTGTGTGTGTGTGTGTGTGTGTGCGCAAAACGTAGTAAGTAGTTAATGTATCAATGTGTGCTATGGTGTGACAAAAAAGCTCTAATATTGAAAAGCTCTATTTGTAACTCTTAAGAATAAAGATGCGTTTTTATCATGTTATTTGTGGGTTATTGTATTTTTTTTCTACATTTTTGCTCCGTCACACCATAGGACACAGTCCAATTTTCAGCTATACCCACATATATGAATATTCAGAATTTGACAAGGAAATACTGTCTTTCAACTTCCAAACTTCAGGTTTGTTTGAATGTGCCAGCTCTGTCTTTGTATCAGTTCAGTTTAAACCCCCCTGTCCAGTGTTTTCATCTGCCTGTCTTTCTTTCATTAAAAGTCAAATTCCCTCAATCCTCATGTCACTCCCATTCCTTTCATTTAATTTGTGAGGCTCATATCCTGAAGCAGACTTCTTGTTGTTGGTGCATCTTAATAGTGTTTAACTCCCTCAGAATGTTCTTTGTAAAGCTACACCATGTACTTTTACCTCGAGAGAAGGACGGGTCTGATGAGGAAGATAAAGGATTTGAGTATGAGGCCCTTCTGGGAAGTGTGTGTGTGTGTGTGTGTGTGTGTGTGTGTTTACCTCAGAGTCAAGCATCCTCTCTATGTGCTGCTGCATTCTCTGGCTGGAGGCACTAAATATAAACTCCAGCACTGTTTGCTATATCGTGTAGTTTATTGTATGCCTTAAAGAGGTCAGCGTGAGCGGTTTTCCAACATGAGCCATATTTCCTTGAATAGCTCACTTTCTGCTGCAGGTTAGGAGTCTGAATGAAAGGTTTTTTGTACTGTAACATCTCAACTTCAAGTTTCATTCACAAACTATGCTAAACTAAATGAGTTTGATTTGCAGTTTTTTTTGCCATTAAAAGTGGTGTTTGCTGCCCAGGAATTTGAAAAGTTTTTGAAAGAGGTTTCTTTTGCTCACCACAGCTACACCAAACATGCAGAAAAAGCAGTAATTTTGTGAAATTTTTTAATTACAATTACAATTTAAGATAGCTGTTGTATGTTGTTTTATATTTTAAGGTGTAATTTATTCCTGTGATGAAAGCTGAATTTTCGGCGTCATTACTCCAGTCTTCAACATCACATGATCCTTCAGAAATCGTTCTAATATGTATTTACGTTGATTGTTATTGTGCCTTTTATATCTTAATAACAACAAACTTCTGAATAGCAGTGTACTTTTTTTTTGTTGTTAACCAAATTGTGGGTTATTATAGTCAATCATTTTCACAGAGTTTAACTTAATGTAAATGAAAAACTACAATCATATAAAAAAAAGTGATAATAAATAACAATGGAATAAACCCATAACTTCATAATGATAACCATCATATCTATATATATATATATATATTAAAAGAAGTATTTTTTAGCATGTAACTCATTTGTGCTCCAGACATGAAAGGCTCCTCAAGTCAGGTGTCTTGTTGAGGAGATCTGTGGTATTACTTGACTCAGCAGTACTGCTGGTTTTGTCTCCTGCAGTGGAGGAAGAGGAGTGATTTAACGGCTTGACCTGAACCACAGGAGTCTGATCCTGGAGCCGTGGACCTCCAGTGCTCCTCAGTCTGGGATAATCACAGTCCCACAGAGCCAATGTTTTCTTCTGCTCAAGAACTTCCTCACAATTGACAGCAGAGTGAGAGGTCTCAGTGGGACACCTGGACACACATGAAGGACACAGGGACTCGGGGCAAAGGTCAAGCTCTGAGGTCAGCAGCGTAGGATCTGTGCTGAATGACACCCTCTGACTGTATGCACCTTATTTTGTGACACTGAAGAAAGCTGTTTTCTGTGAATGTGTGAGACTTCTCAGAAGAATAACAAAGAGCGCTAAAATGGAAAACTATTTGTGCTACAAAGCAGCGTGTGTCTGATTATGACAATACATTAAAATGATTCGATTGTTTGAAATTGTTTGCAATGTTCAATATTTTTGTGCAGCTAAGAAGCCATTGATAATACAGTATATGTAAAATAAAATAAGTGTTTGAAACTAAAAATACATTTAGTATCAACCTGTATATATAGTAGGAGCAAAAATAGCTTAATTTACATATTAGGCTATATTTTTATTTTATTTTTTGGGAACATTTGCTGCTTGCTGATTTTTTTTGTTCCAAAGGTTATATATATATATATATATATATAAATCTTTGTCGCTTGAAATAAAATAAAATCTAAAAAAAAAACGTATGGGCCAGTCTTATGTTAAAAATAAGGTGTATAGACCTCATGGTCCGTTTGGGCTCGAGCCATAGTGTGCTTTAGATTGATGGCGTTGGTCAACACATGCAATTTCATACTGGCTCAAACGCAACATATCTCATATGTTATTTATTTCCTTAGCCATTTATTAATGTAAATTATTCTTTCATTGCCCTGATTAAATATCAGGTCACAAGACTAAAAAGAGTGTAAAATTCTGGCTCTCAATGTTGGCACACTTTGTCAAAATATACCAAATCTAAGGACTTTCTTGTGGAAAAACAGCACGCTTTTTCTTTTAATTAGGTTGATGTTATCCAGACTGGACTTTTTTTTAGGAGGAATTGTGAAAACATGCAGTCTGGCTCCATCACATCTGTCTGAACGCGGCTCGGCTCCGGCTCTGTGATCGTACTACGGGGACCGACTTTCCCTCACACTCCGAGATCTTACAAGCGAAGCGCTTTGTTTTCGCAGCTGAAGAGCGTATCCTTGAATATATATCACTTTGACAGAAGCTGAGCAGAGTGAATGAGCTTTGAAATCAAATCATATTCATCATTAGTCCGTTTTAACGGCCTGCTTTATTGTGAGAGACAGCGCTCGGGAACAAGCGGTGTGAAAGCTCGCTTTTCATTCAAAGACACTTGAGTTACTGAGCCGTGCTCTTCTTTAGATTATCACTGACTTAACAAAGTATATATGTCTTTGAATATCAAACCAAGTTGCTTTTGTGTAAATGAATAATAGCTGAAATGAATAAAAATAGTACATTGAAACATGTCAATTATGCTTCTACATCTGTGAGAACTCAAAGAACTCGTACGTCCATAAAAAAATACAAATAAATAAAAACATTTGATGAAGAGCAAAAATAATAAGTGAACTTAGTGAAGGGAAAAGATACTGGTTTGATATTTTCTAGCATTTTCTAATTAAGTTCAGACATTTAGACTTGTTGATGTTGTTTAATGATGTTTTATTATTAACATTTCAAGGGCTATTTTTTTTTTTTTTTACTTTTATTTTAAAGTTTGAGTGTCTTTTTAAAATTGCATGTATTAAATGTAATTTAATTAATTTATTATTTATTTGATTACGGATATTTTTAATATATGTAATATAAAAATATTATTTTATTTTATTTTGGAGTAAGTTGTAAGTTACAAAAAGTATTAGTAAGTTATACTACTATAAACCCTGTGTTATACTGTTATACCACTTAATATATAGCATAAAGGTTTGCAATTTACACAATATACATAATGTCATGATAAAATAAACCAAAAAAACTAGAAAGTAATTATTACACATGAGTCAATGTAATAAATTAAATGACAACTTACACAATAGTGAAAAAATATCTATTGCTCATGCTTTGTAACAATAACAAAAGTTCAGATGTAGTGGCGTGTGTGTGGGGTGTGAAGGCTGGGTTTGTCGGTTTAGTCAGAGCAGGTGGGCTCTTTCTTGTTTGCATTAATTGTGTGTTGAAAAACAAGAGTCCCTACTGAGTGTCATACAGCACAGGACACAGTGTGTGTGTCCATCTTAAGAGCATGCCTGTCTGTCTTGTGTCTATTGGCTCCTGACTGTCTCCTCTCAGTTGCCGATGTTTGGACTTCTGGTAAAAATAGTATCAGGATACAGCTAATATATGTGTGACTCAGTGTAATGATTTTCATCAACTTCCTAGCAAGCACATAGGATCACCCGGCCGTCATGATAATGATTTTTGCCTGGGCAGACGTCACTCATCTTAATCTAATTTTTCATAAAGCAGAGGCGTTGTCATCCAAAGCAATGCATTAAAAGCAGATTTGAACCTGCAGCCTTTGGATTAGCCCCCATCTTTAACCAGGGCTCCTCATCTACACCCCCTGACAGAGGACCAGCGAGACATCAGGTCAAGCTTCACCGGTGGAAGATATTTTAATCCTCTTTCTCTGTCTGTTTCAGATGGCACACGGAGCGTCTGAGAGCAGCTCAGAAAAGCGGCGCAGGACTGCTTGAGCTGCAGCCAATCTTGATAAACTCAGCCGTTCAGAAATCCTGCCTCGGCATTGTGGGAAAGTGTATTGTTTGCTTACCTGTCAGTTATTCTATTAGTCTGAAATCTGGTGTTGATATCAAGTACGCTGGTTTTTTATTAGAGCCGTGAAGTGACGCGGTCACAGATAAGAGTGCAGTTTCTGATTGAGCCAGAAAGCTTTGGTATTTCCCTTTAAATCACAATGTCTCATTAGTGTTTATTTAATATGTCACTGATTTGAATTTCGTAGTCTTTAAATAGAGTGCTGCTTTGCTATGACAATGTGCCAAATTGAAATATAGTTTATTTATTTATTGAAAATGAATGGACGTGAAACACGAGAGCTTCATGCAGACTTAATCCTTATAGACTAGAACTAATTACTTAATTATAATTACTGTGTGTGAACATATGCATATATATATATAAATATATATATAATTTTTAAGTTCATTTTCTACATTTTTTTAAATATATATAAATATAATCAAATACAGAGCATAAATACAAATGTAGAAAGGATTTCACATTTACCCTAAAATATTACAATCTTCAAGCATTTTGAGCTATTGCATGATTTGGTGCATATTGGTGCAATTAAGCCTAATTATTAAAATGTGGTGCATAATGACATACAGCCTAGCAAAAATACGAGATATAGTAGCCTATATATATTTATATAGCCTATCAATTGTGAGTTGCCTGTTTTTGATTCAGGCTAGTAAGTCATTATTTAGCAACTCCAGCAGCGTTATGGGAGTCACTCACATTCCCTTCTGCAACTGTATACATCTATTTATGTATATTATCAAGTGCACTTATAGAAGAGAAGAGAATAGAGCTCAATTACTCGACAGTGTCTCGGCCAGGTGAGTGTGTTACCTGAGCTTCGAGGGCGACGCGAGTGACGCAGCACCCTATGGACCAGTCAGCAGGCGCTCATTAGAATCAGAGGAGAGTTTGTCGCGTCGCGTCGCGTCGAGACGCTTGTAGCGTATCATGAGATAGGGGCTGGAATCTGACACCGCAGGAGTTCAAAACTCTCATGTGTTTATGGGACTTGATTTTGGCTCGGACTCCTGCGTTTAGAGTTTAGAGCGTGTCCCGAGGAACTACCGCATCTGGCTCGATCAAGAGAACCCTAGTTTCTGATCACACCGGACACAAGTTTATGTGAAGACGTGGATGTTCAGAATTATGCATCATCACTACAGGGAGAGGTCGAGAGGAAACATTTTAAGGAATACGTTTTCATTATCTGTGGATTATTTTCACTTGTCAGTTTCTTAATTTATTTCACTCAAATCCATGACAGGAGAGGTCGAGCAGGACCGAGAAGGTAAGATTTTTAATCATGTCTTTAAGCATTTTGAGCAAAATCACTTTATATCACAATAAATCAATTTATATAGGCATGTGTGTAAATTTAGATTATATATTTATTTTGGCAGAAACTTTCTTATTATGGTGCTAAGTAGAAAAACAAAATATTTATTTTCGATAAAAAATATATGATATAAAATAATTAGTTTTATTCACAGAATATTCGATACAATTTATAAATTGAACTTTATTTAATATAATATGTAACCCATTTGTGAAATATTTGTGTCTTTTTAAAATGGCACATGTTCTTCAATTCTTTAAATTCCTTGGAAATGTCATTTTCCTTTCTAAAACTGTCTAAATAGGCATCAGTTATTGTTGGATCTGTTGAAAGGTGGTTGATCCCCAAAAATGAAAGGAAAATAAAAGCTGCTTAACTGCTTGGCTTTCCTCAATCTCGTACAAACAGGTTGAAAATGTACCTCAGAAGACTTAATTAAGTGTATTCCTTTGCTTATTTGACAAGCTTTTCCCAGCTGAGCGAGCTGATGATTGATTATGGGACTGACAGTAAGTGTGCTCCTGAAAGAGCTGTTTTCCTGTCTGGAAGGGATGAAATCTGGAGACAGTTAGAAGAGAATCCCGGGACTGTTTTCTCCACTCTGGGATCTTATTATAGCCATTTGTGCTTCTTTAAGTCTTATATCTTGCTAAGAAGTCTCATAGGCTATGTATGCAATAAATTCTCAGTTCTTTAAATTTGGTCTCGGTTCTGGTTCAGGTGCGTTGTTTTTCTCCCCATCTGTTCCCTGCTGGAACAAATGCACACCACACCACTGCTGTCTCTTTTTGTGAATGTCTTTTTACAAGATTTGGATCGGAATGTGCGAGATTCTTACACAGAAACAGTCCCATATGTAGCTTCCTACCTATATCCCACCCATCTGGCCGAGTTGGTTGGCACGTTTTTGTTGAGCAGGTAATATTGCATTTCAGTATCAGATTGCAAACTCTTCCAAATAGACTGCAGGCTACTCCCTGATGTACTGTAATGCTTGGATTAAACGTATTCATTTATTTGTCTGTTGGCATGGTTTTCTGTGACTATGGCAGCAGGGGTAGACTGTGGTATTTCTCTCGGGTTATTTGTTATGTCATGTTGAAAGATTAAATAGCAATGCTGAGTCATTGGTGCGCTCTTTGTTTTAAAGATGTCCAGCATATGGTGTTTTTTGCACAGGGCACGTGATGTGCTTTATGGGGATGCTGCTTAATAGAGTTTGATGGAGTTTTGTGGATCCTCTGTATTGTCATAGGTGGGTCTCTTTAGTTGATGACCTGCTATGTATTGAATCCACGATGAAATGTCTTTAATGTGCTGCGTTTTCCTGTTGCTGTGATAGATTGGGTGTGCTGACACTTAACGCTCAAGTGTCTGAATCACACCTCCTTTAAGAGACACTAATGCAAGCGTTCAGCCCTTTTCAGTTTTACTGTCTGCTGAAAGCTGTAATACTGTTTAATTACTTCCAAACTGTCTATTTTTGGGGAATAGCTCGCCTACAGTGGAGTTACTAGTCACTGTTTACTTTAATGCTGGATCTTATAGTTCTCACTTTTGCAAAACAAAACAAAAAACAACGAAAGAAAATCAATATAAATATGAATCAATTATTTTAGTGTTATTTCTTTTAATAAAGTTTTAAAACAACATGTTATTAAAATATAAATACGTAAAATGGTTAATGTTTTCAGATTAATTGTTGTTTTCAATATTGTTAGTAAATAATATTATTAAAAAAAATTTGACAAAAGACTGGAATTTTTTTTTTCTATGGAAACATGTTTCTAATACAGAATTTAAAAATAAATGAATGAATAAATAAATGCACTTTATGCGTTCTGACACTTGTCTCATTCATAAGTACAGGTAAGTATACAGTAAGAATTCTGAGAAAACTGCAAGATATAAACTTAGAATGATTAAGGTATAAAATCGGTCTCATTTTGAGTTAAAGTTGCAGTTACCTCTTTTTTTTTTATTATTAGTACAGAGTACACATCCAAAAAAAAGAGTGAAGTGAAAAAATACTGTGTGTGATATAAACTCATAACTGCAGAAAAAACAGGACACATGAGCGGCGTGGTGTTAGTAAGAATTATGGGCCGCAGTCACTGCATGGCAGTCCACCGCCTGATAATTTATTACAGCCTCCACTAATGAACAGCCTAGTGGTGCAATAATGAGAAACACCTTATCCAGGGTCAGAGCAGGGCAGAAGGACACTAGAGCCCATGGAGAGAGGTCAGATTCTTACATAAAGTTAAATAATAGCTTTGTGGTGTTTGATATAAAGTCTGGTGCACATTGTACAGATATTTATGGACAGGAACCGTGCACTTAGTCAGACAGAAAGATGACATTTGATTAAGGGAAAGTTTACATACAAAATAGAATACCACAGTATATGGAGAAATTAATTCAAGTAACTGCACATCAAAAAAACAAGAGAGTGTTTATAGACTCCACAAAGTCATATGTACCGATTATTTCACTGAATATATATAGCTTTTTTTAAAGTTCCTGCTGAGTGCTTTAGTCAAAACCCTTCAAGATCTGATGCTGCCAACCTGGAAAATCATGTCTATACCCCTTTTTATTTATTTATTAATTCTGTAGCAGATACAAGTTTCCATAGAAAACACTTACTTTTGTCTTTTGTCTAAAAATATATTTATTAAATTGATTTTATAATATTATTTATTAATAATATTAATTTTAACAATTAATTGTAAATTATTACCTATTTTAAGTATTTATATATATATATATATATATATATATATATATATTTTTTTTTTATATTTAAAACTTTATTAAAACAATTCATATTTTTTGTAAATAAATAAAATAATTAATTGATATCCAACGTTTTGTTTTTCTTTTGTATGGAAAAAAAATTAAAAAGTCTTATCAGTTTTTGTTTTTTTTCATCTTTAAAACCTTGAAAACATGACTTAGTTTCCAGGAGGATTTGTAAATGAAAACTGTGTGCTCTTACTCCCAGAAGTCAGCTAAAGTGAAGTTAGAGCTTTCCAGATCAACAAGTGCTTTCCCGGTTTTGTGTATGGTTTTCAACAGATGGTCAGTAAACAGACTGTGAGCTAGTGAGACTAGTTAAATGCTAACTGCTTAAGAATTATAGACCAATGATAACAGACCGCTAATAAAATGAGTTCACTTTTATTTTTCTCATGTAATGTGAAACATTTTATTTTAAGCATCTTCGTGACTTTATTTTTCTTTACAAATGTTGCGTCACTATAAAAAATATTTGTAAATGTGTATGTTCAATTCAATAAAATAGATTCTTAACTGCTTTTACACAAATTTTGCCTCCTCAGTCATTCATTTCTTTCTAAAAAAGGAAAAAATAAAAATAATTATTTATATATATATATATATATATATATATATTGTTTTGTTTTTTTTGTTTTTGTTTTTTTTTAATACAAAGGAAGATCTATTTAATTTAATTATTGTTTGTTTATGTCTGTGATGACCACAAACTGGTTTGACCCTTAAATGATCCAATGTCCCAAGCATCGCTCAGATTTACCAAGATGCCTATCAAAATTCAGAGATCTCAAAGTGAACTCGCACGTTTCTCATCAACTTCTTCCAACACCTTGCATATTATTATTATTATTTTTTTTTTTGGTCTATTTTTATTTATCTATTTCTATAAAAGAGCAAACTTTTATTGCAATGAAAAGCTCCTCTGGTAAGGATTTGGATGTGGTTGTGAAGTAGCAGGGAACAGTGTATGAGTTTGTGCTTGTATGCAGGAGAGTTAGGAGTGAAAATGCATGGAGTTCACTCCGCAAACTCAGCCATGTGGAATTTTCTGTAATGTCATCAAAGTAAACAAATACAAACACTTTTGAGAATTCATCTCCTCTTTTTCTCCTTCTGTCACTTCAGTTGGGCTCTCAATCTCGGTCTTCATTATTCCCAATAACACACGTTACCCACCCAGATTTCTCCTTTGGCTCCCATTTCTCCATCTGACAGCTCGGACCCCACAGCGAACGCACACACACCGCTGAAACGTGTACGCCATCCGTTTCACACACACGCGCTGGATTTTATTATTTGCGAGATGTTTTTGATTCATCATGTCAGTGAGCAGGTTCATTTGTCTTAATGGAGCTGACAGATGTGTGTATCTGTATACACCACAGAGAAACAAGGAGATGAGAGATAGATGGTTGTGTGAGAGTGTGTGTGTTCACAGCCGGACATCTGGTTCTCCGCTGTCACGCTCACACAGAAGTTTCTCAGTAGAGAATCCAAACAGACGCCTCTTCATTTACAGAAACAGAAACATGTTTAAATTCTGTCAAAATTGTCCTTCCAGAGCAGCTCATCTCTCTCTTTGTTCACAGACGGGCTTGTATAAAATGTATACATCTCTGATCATCTCTCTGTCTGTCTTGTTCACAACAGTAGATACTTCTAAAGATCGGCGCTTGCCTGTTAAATCTCCCTGCCATGATGCATTCTGGGTGGTTTCTAGGGGGTTCTGGGCAGTTGCTAGGTGGGTACTTACTGGAACAAGTGAAGCGAGTTCATCCTCAAGTCTTTGTGATATTCTGATCTCAATATGCCTTGGGTCTTCCTTCAGTGTATTGCTGTGGGGTTAAGTTTGCTGTTTGTAATTTTTGAAGGTGAAAAATTCAAATTTTTTGTTTCCCTCAGTTAGTTTCACACTTGTAAGTGTAAGAATTATAAAGTATCAACATTTACATGCTGGAAATAAGATGCATCACACTAATAGCAATTTTAGCACAAAAACATTTTCATAGACATGCATTCATAAGTTTGTGGACCGTAAGATGTTTTATTTTTAATTTATGCTTAAAGGGATATTTCACCCAAAAATAACTAATTATCCTGTCTTTTACTCACCTTTGAAGCGATATAGGTGTATGCGTTCAGACCGAATCCAATCGGAGTTATAATAAAAATGGTCCAGACCCCTCCAAACCTTTGAATGAGTTTAAACGGGTGATAGCCGGAAGACGTGAACAAAACCAAACGCCAGTCATGAATTAGAAGCACAAACTGTGGATTTGTAAAGAGAAATGTCGGAGGAACTACATTTCCAAGACTGCTTCCGGTTTCCAGTCAACAGACGTGAGAGAAAAGTGCTTATTTAGTTTGAAATATGGATATTTATTGTACCAAAATGCATGTATTCGCTACAGGGGGACATTTTTTTATGTAAACACGCACATTATTTCACGTCTTCTGAAGTGTAACGGCTATCACCCGTTTAAACCCATTCACAGGTTTGGAGGGGTCTGGACCATTTTTTATTTTAACTCTGAATTGGATTCACCTGAAAGAAGAAAGGATGCTTCGAAGGTGAGTAAAAGACAGGATTAATAAAATTTTTGGGTGAAATATCCCTTTAAGGCTAAATGAATTTATTATATGGAAAATCGCTGTGATCCTGTGATATTCAGCTGTATTTTCAGCATCTTTACTCCAGTCCTCAGTGTCACGTGATCCTTCAGAAATCATTCTAATTTGCTGATTTGATGCTCAAGAAACATTTTTAATTATTATCGATGTTAAAAACAGTAGTGCTTCTTCATATTTTTGTATAAACATAGACATTTGAAATGTCTTTACAGTCAAGTTGATGCATCCTTGCTTAATAAAAGTAACAAATTCTTTAAAAAATACTGAGCCAAATTTTGAATGATAGTGTGTTTGCTCAGGTAATACCTTTAGTTGCAAAGTCAATACATTTGCTCGTTTACTTTGTCTTTTAGCGTCTGATTGATAGGCATCCTCATTGGTTGAATGTGATTGGCATGTGCAGTGCTACCAGACCAGATACATCATATCAGTTTCACAGCCTGTTCTCTTTGATGTATGTCAGAAGGATGTTGACTTAGGTTTCTTATCGTTTAATCTTAATCGCATATTTGTTTTGTTTTTTTCATATTCCTGTGTCATCAGCATCTTGCCACATCAAAACCCTTCGTTGGCGTACAGCATGTTTTGACAACTTTCACAGTGATGAATGATACGATTTCTTCATTTGAAGTTGAAAGAAGTTGCTCAACGGTGAATCATCCCAAACCTATCAGCATATTGTGATTGGGTGTGTGTTTGTGATTTACTGCTTTCTCACAAATATTTATTTGAGGACATAAATACGTAAATATGGGAGTTTACATGAATTATTACAGTAATTCTAATTGTAATATTTTAAATGCCAAAGCTATATTATTTGATATTTAAAATAAGCACAGAAATTTAATTTAACAGATAATAATTATACATGGAAATCTACTTGTTTACATATCTCCCTTAAAATGATTTTAATGTAAAATGTAAAAATATTAACTTACGATACATGGAGATCGTTATGTAGTATATCATTTTGGAAACGATTGGGACTACGAATAACACGCTTAAAAATGTTTGAATGTCAAAGCATTTGATGATTAAACATCTCTATCAAATACTGCAGGACTAACATCACCCTTCTTCATTATTTGTTTTTGACTCAGTTGGGGTTTAGGTGATTTTTATTCAATAAATGAAGTTAGGTTCTCACAGGTGTCTGAACAGATCACATTAACTATCAACATGATCCTCCGTCTTGAGATTCAAATCTTGATTTTCCAATCCAAAGACACTGACGCACCTGGTGATGTGAGTTTGGTGCAGGACTATCTGTTTGTCATTATTTTTGAAGTTTTATTTAGTGACGTTAGCGTGCAAATACTTCATCGTTGCATATGCTTGCAGTTTATAATTGAAGAGTGTTATCAGTCACCGGGTGTTTTAAATCTTCTGCTAACCTTTATGTCACTCACTGAAGCTGCCAAACTGTGCAGATTGTGTCAGTGCACACAACAGCTTGCAGCCTTTGGCAATGGTGGGTTATTCATAGCAGCAGAGTGCTGTAAATCTGATATTTATGGCTGCAGGTGAAACCGTCTCTCCAGGTCAGCTCTGAATTGCATTGCTACTTTCATCACATCCTGTTGCTTCGTTAACATCCACCTTTAAAATCTGTGCTGTTTACGTGCAGCACGAGAGAATGCCTGCATGTCAAGGAAACCCTCAGAGCAATGTTATTAATGGTTATATAATGCCAATTTAGGTGTAATGTTTTATAGTGTCTCGCATTCTTTTCCGACTGATTTCCACAGCATTGTACTGACAGCTAGTTGTGTTGAGGGTAATGCATTTTACTTTGAAAATATGTGACTTCGTTTTTTGACAATAGTCACAGTCAATAGTTCAGTTGATTTACTGACAGTTCTCCTGGAGAGAAATCAGGTGTAAGTGCTAGAGCTCGACCGATTTATCGGCAGGCCGATATTAGGCTTTTTCCAAACTATCGGTATCAGCATTTATAAGGGATGTTTTAACATAGTTTCGGGAAGAGCACGCTGAGTGTCAGCACAGCCGGTACCCATTCATGCTCATTAGTATTTTCACCCACTGGCCTATTAATTATTCCTAATTTAATT
>JAUMHI010000041.1:1592134-1631929 GCA_032359435.1 Enteromius unitaeniatus
GTGTCAGCACAGCCGGTACCCATTCATGCTCATTAGTATTTTCACCCACTGGCCTATTAATTATTCCTAATTTAATTTATCCGCCTCAACATAAATACCTTTGTCTCACTCTTCTCTGTATCTAGTTACGCATGATCCCGCCTTCCTCCCCTTCTCTGCATCAAGGGGAGCGAACGGGACCGAGCCTCGCTCCGAGCTCTGCCCTCGCTAGGGTTACTATCAGCAGGGCTCATTAAATTAAATTTGCTTATTTAATTTAATGATGAAGTGCGAATTCGTGAATGGCCGATAAATGAATATTTCAAAAATATAATAAAATAAAAAAAATAATATAATAAAATAAAAACAGACAAAACACCCTTACTGGTAACTTTGATTTGGTTGTTGTTTTTATTGTGTTTTTGTTCAAAGGATTTTAAAGTTTCATATGTAAAGTTTCTATTTTTATACATTTATTTTATCAGAACTTTAATATATTTTGATGTTCCTCTGTTCCGTTGTGACAATAATATTTCACAACTACAAATAACTATTCTTGTACTAAACCCTGCCTCTGCTGGACTGGAGCTATTGAGAATT
Source organism: Enteromius unitaeniatus (assembly GCA_032359435.1). Classification (NCBI taxonomy): domain Eukaryota; kingdom Metazoa; phylum Chordata; class Actinopteri; order Cypriniformes; family Cyprinidae; genus Enteromius; species Enteromius unitaeniatus. Next base: position 1,592,714 of record JAUMHI010000041.1, read on the forward strand.
GACTGATTCAGTACACTACCTCATATACTGTTAGCAATTTATACTTTGCTGTTGTTGTTATTTATCAGAATGGTAAAAGGACTTATAGTCCTTATATAAAAGGACTTTACGTTTCATATCTTAAGTTTCTATTTTTATACATTTTATTTATCAGAACTTTAATATATTTTGATGTTCCTCTGTTCCATTGTGACAATAAAAGAAACAAGTTTCTTTTTAAAATGCATTGTCATAGTATGTTAGTTAAAACTCCTAAATAACTACAAATAACTAATGTTAGGGAAATCTGTTAATGTTTTGTTGCACGTTTCTGAAATAAAAAATATCGGCCGATATATCGGAATATCACATTTCAAAACCAACAAATATTTGTGATATCGGCCTTCAAAATCCTTTTATTAAGTGCAGAGGCGTTGTGTGTATATTACTGAAGATCTAGACTAAATGTGAACATGCATTTTCACTTGCTCAAAAACAGATTCAGTATTCCTCAAAATGAATAAAAACTCAGAATATTGCACTAACCTGCAACAGATAAATGTTAAATATAACACAAATATCCTTAATGTTTTTAATCCCAGTGTCTTTGCTGTGAACCTTAGACGATCCAATTCTAATAAGCAAAAATGACTTTAGATAAACATGACCCTTTCTTCTCTTGCGTCCTGTTCTTCATGTGTTCAGGAATGGCAGCACAGCTGAATACTTTGTTTTTTGAATTTACATTTCCTTCAGCCTGAGGCTTATTCATTTCACGTTTGGTGTGAAAGGACTGTTACATTTGTCAAAAACAACTTTTTCATTTCGGAAACAAGCCAGCAAGCTCAGCCCAGACAGAAAAAAGTAACAATAACATTAATCTAATGCATTACTTTCCTATAAAAATAACTAAGTGACACAATTAGTTGCTTTTTTAGGGAGAAGCACAATGCATTACTTTTAGTAACTTTTCCCAACGCTGGTTGCTAAGGTGTTCTGTATGGTTGCTCAGTAAATAAAAAAAGTTGGCAGAGGCTATTTACACTAACTCTGCCCACCAATGTGAGATTGGGCTAGTCAACATTACAAAAGATAATTATCAGTCGTCAGATCCAGTAGTGCAGATGGTAACGTGTGCGTCATGCTCCTCTTAACACGATCAACTTACATTTCAAATCACATCAGAAAAGCATTGAAGGAAATATTCAAAAAGTTGAAATTAAAGTATCGAGTAGGGTAGGTGTAGGGAGGGCTTTTGTCCCAATAAGGTGGCATCCATTTAATAATTTGACTTAAAATGTTGAAGTTATTATTGCATACTGTTCTATAATGTATTACAATACTGAAGTGCAGATAATTGCCACTATATGCAATAAGTAATTTGCAGAATATCCTGCTTTTGTCTAAATACAATCTAGCGCAGACTTCACAAAAAAATATAATTATATACACATATATAGTGCAAATAGCTGCTGGCTAATAATAATATTTTTCAAGGAACATTTTAGAAAAAACAAAGTGAAAAAATAAATAATTTACGTTAGTAAAATGAAAGATGGCAATTATTTAATTGTAAATGTTATTGTAGTACACACTGTGTTTGTATTTAAAGGAATCTTAAAATAGCCTGTATGGAGGTTATCCTTTGCAAAGGGATGATCGTAATAGTTTTAGTCTTATGAAAATGAAAGCACATCTCTCCTTTATTAGGTTACATAATTTGATGGATGACCATAGCAAAATTGGGCAAAATAAGTTTAAAAGGAATATAGTATTGAAGAGTTAATATTTGTTATATGATAGGATGGCTTTACTAGCAAAATGCATGATAAATGAAAGAAGGGACGTGCTGAGTCATGAAACCACAGTCAGATAATATTTGACTGATATTTGCACATCATGCTTTCAGCGGAGAGAATATAGCAAGATAGAAAACGATTAAATTTGTCACATTTCTCACAATTCTCTTATTATTCATCTTGTCAGATAAGCTGCTATGTTTTCCTAATAAAACGCAAAAGCACATCTTTTCATATATTTCAGTAGAACAAAATGCAGTAGAAGAGTTTTGAGAAATGCATTGGTAAAAAAACGGAGTCTTTTTTTTTCCGCGGGCAGACTGTTTCTTTAAGAGCCACATGTTTCGTGTCATTATATTTGCATGCATATCAAATTATCCATCTTTTCCTTTCTAGATGGCAAAGGGTGGAGAAGTCTGGAGAACTGCATGGCCGCACCTGCCCAATATCACCTGAGGAACTGGAAGGTGAGCATTCCTTGTATCATTTGGGTTATCAGCTAATAAATAAACTCGCTTTGATGCCGCCTGGCATAACCCCTGCTTAGCCTCAGCTTGCCTGTACTACATTGCCAAATGTGTCAGGAGCGTGTCAGTTTGGACTTGTTTGTGTGTCAGCACGCTCTGTTTTTTTTACTCCGGCTCATCTGATCTTTTCAGCCAGACACTCCACAGACATTCATTCATTAAAGTCATCCTGAAATATTTACTCGTGGGGATCTACGGCGGTGTTGGGTGTTCCTTAAGTAATTAAAGGGGCTGAAGTGTTGGCTGTGTAGGATCACTGGAGGTCTGCTGTAGTTCAGGTTAGGGGGTGGGAAGCGTATCCATGTGAATGGGCCGATCGGACATCACAGATCGGTTTACGCTGTCAGGGTTTATATAACACAGTGGAGTAATGGGCAGGCCATGACAGCACACTAGATTAACCCTGAGGATTCATGTCATTGTGTTTCCTACTAGCGTGTCCTATTGGCTCATTGCATTCGTAACAACCGCTTCAGTTCAGTACATGCTGTATCAGTGATTATGACACCTTTTGGTTTTCTTGCAGGTGATGCTGCTTGTGTTTGTATGTCTTCTGGGTCTCGTTGATGGACATTTCCTTCAGGAGGAGAAAGAAGAATCTCGTCCCAGCAAGCTGAGAGCGTCTTCAACCTCTGCAGGACATCCAGGACCACAGAAAGGTCTGGATGAGCGGCAGAGCAGAGCACCTTGGGCACGACTGCATGGTCAGTACATCCCTGACACTGTGAGGGAAACCGGGGCTAGTTGTCACAGTTTCTACTTCAGTGATTGAGCAATGAGTGTTGAATTCTAATAGGTTAAAGCTGCTAAAATCATCATTATTACTATTGTTATTGAAAAACAAATATTGGAAAATAAATATACATATATACTTTAGTGCTGTCATTAATACACAATTAATGGCATCAAATAACACATAAAAGTGTTTGTTTCCATAACATATGCATTTGTGCTGTGCATATAAATACACACACATACTGTATACATTTCAAAAATATTTATAAATATTTACATGTATATATTTATATTCATGTAATTTATATTTATATTTTTGGATGTGATTAATCGTGATTAATTGTTTATATATATACACACAATACCTACAGTATATATATGTGTGTGTATAAAGCTTTTTGTTGATGAACAGAAAAATAACCGTGTCACTCCAGTAAAAATTATAATATTAAAATGTCACAAAATGATCATAAAATGAAGAGCCAAATTCAAAACACAACACACAGTTGAACACAAGTGAAAACTTGTGATTGCACAGTTATTGAGATCTAACTCTTTTGACAACTTCCACATTTTAAATACACTTTAGTTTAGTTTACAAGCCTCATCCAGCTTTGGCATTATTACAAAGCCTGTCATTAAAATGTGAGACTTTTCGTCTGTGCAAACAGTAAAATTAACCCATCAACAACACTCGGTGATAGATGTGAGCAATTTCTAAATTATATGTTGTCACAAAGTCTGTATATCAAGTCAAATGACTTATTCTCTAGCAGACAGAAGCTCGTGGATCGTCTCAATAAAGGTCTCAGTTACTGTGTTTCATTGGATGTTTGTCTCAAAATAATGAGAAAATAAAGAAATAGAAGTATTAAACAAATGAGTAAATAGTAGACATACTGTACAGTAAGTGTATAGAGCTATAAAATGTGGATGGCAGTTCAGATCATATGGAAATTTGATGAGAAATTTTTATTTATATTGAACGTTTTAGACCACTAAAAAACGGAATAAATCTTTTTTTTTTTTTTCTCCTCAACTTAATCCTATTTTAGGGAAAAACAATTGAGATGAAAGAGATTTCACTGTGTGCTTTCTGTCATGTGGGAAGCCTTTAGGTCTGAAAGGTGAAACCAGTTGTTTTGTGTTTTCTCAGTACATCTTCTGTCTAATCTTTCAGAGGTCTGAATCCTTTGGGAATGATGCTTTACTCTTTCTGTTACCACAAACATAAACATGTCCAGATCATATTTTACCCCAAATATAAAAGAAAAAAGAAGAAAAACAAACAAATAAATAAAATAATTTTATATCATTAATTAAAAAAAATAAATTCTCAGTATTGCAAGCAAACACTTGCAACTTGCAACTAACCAGCATGTAGCAGTTTATTACAGTAGCTTGAAACTGGTGGGAAATTAAAGAATTCATTCAGAAGCATTACAATAAGGAGAATTTGGGGGTTAATCTTCTTAAATGTGTCTTAAATGTCGCAATCAAATATAAATAGTACTGATTTCATTCATGCAAAATTAGATACCTTCTTTTTTTTTGATGATAGGGTGAAATGTGACCTGGTTGTTTATGTTTAATTCATCCTCTCACACTTAGTCTTTGTTAAAATCAAAGACAATGGTTTTTTTCTCATCCTGTTATGTCACAGTGGCACATTGCTTCAAGGCAAATTCTTTGCAAATTAGTCTATTTTTTTCCCTTTTGTTCAATGGAAATTAAATATCTGTGTACATAATAATGTAGAAACACGAGTGGAATGCAGACTTAGTGCGAGTATCTCTTGTGAGGACATGCACTATAATACAGACTTAAGATATAGAAATGTTTTTGTCTTTGATTAGCTCTAAGGTTCGTCTGACATTTAATGCTGACATGCCCATGTACTTTGTTTTGTGCAGTATGATAAAAACGATCAGCATTAGCTGAGCCACAAGCTGACATGTTGGGCAAACAAACAGAGCAGTGTTTTTACAGTGCTACAGACCAGGAGTGTTTACACTCTTCAGGAAGTCGAGCGTGATATTGACCATTTTGCTGCCACTTAATTAGACCCCGTTCTCAAAAACACCACCATCAATGGATGCTGACTGGCCGTTAAAATACACCAAACAGCTCAAATATACAATATATGTGACCCTGGACCACAAAACCAGTCATAAGGTAAAATTTTACAAAACTGAGATGTATACATCATATGACAGCTCAATAAATAAGCTTTCCGTTGATACATGGTTTGATAGGTTAGGACAATATTTGGCAGAGATACATCTATTTGAAAATCTGGAATCGGAGAGTGCAAAAAAATCAAAGTACTGAGCAAATCACCTGTGAAGTTGTCCAAATGAATAACTTTTCGATGCATTTTACTAATCAAAAATGATTTTGATATGTTTACAGTAGGAATTTTACAAAAAAAATCTTCATGGAACATGATCTTTTCTTAATTTCCTAATGATTTTTGGCATTAAAAAAAACTATAATTTGGACCCATGCAATGTATTTGCAAATAAACCCCAGCGACTCAAGTTTTGTGGTCCAGGGTCACATATTATTAACTGCAAAGAAATTGTATACTGCTTAAAGGTTTGTAGTCTGTAAGATGCTTTAGATTTTTTTAAAGGCTGATGTTAGAAGATGTTATTTGATTAAAAATACAGTAAAAACTGAAATATTATTACAATTTAAATAGCTGTTTTCTATGTGCATATGTCTTAAAGTGTAATTTATTCCTGTGATGCAAAGCTACATTTTCTTTCGTGATCCTTCAGAAATCCCTTGAATATGTTGATTTGCTGCTCAAGAAACATTACAGATTATTGTCAACTAGGATGCATTTATTTAAAAATAATCTTGTGTAACATTTTAAGCATCTTCACTCTCACTTTAGATCAATTTATTGCATCCTTGCTGACTAAAAGTATTAATTTCCTTCAAAAACTCTCTTTATTTACTGCCAACTTTATTTTGGAAGCGTAAAAATGAGAAAAATGGCACGATTCACCTTTACGAAGGAGGATTGTTTTTTTGCTGAGACTCCCAGATGCTGTACACCAGTTTTTCACATCCAATACATTTGTCTTGTTTTTCCCTGCCTCGTGCATGCCATAGAATCTCAGCTCGCTCTTCCTTATTAATTTTATGTTCCACTTCAAATAATCCAGAGCTCCTCCGTGCAGGTTTTGACACAGCAAATTGCTCTCTTGGAAGCTAATTGCAATCTTCGCCTGGAGAAAGTTTGAATCGTAGTCTAAGGTTCTCCTCACCTTGTGACTTTAAACAAAACTCTATAAACGTGATGTGGCATGTTGTGGGATGTTTTCAACGCTGCATGCTGCAGTTGCATGAGATACAGTACAATAATAGTCCAGTGCAGTGGTAGTGCAGAGCTCAGCAAACAACAGGAGGAATTTCACACCGCCAAGAGACGTGCACACGTTACACAATCAGCTGCTGAGGTGTGAACCAGGGCTACTAGTGTTATCACCTTTTTAAATGCCAGTGTTACATTACATGGGCGGATGTGCCTTCCGCTGGCAGGAATTGAGACTATTTTAATGCATCAGAGCCATCAGGCTGTATTCTCTGGAGAAATAGTTCAACCAAAATCATTTACAAACCAGAATGAATTTGCATATAATTAAAGTTTATGGGACAGGTACAATCAAAAAAGTAAAATATTGCAAAAGTATAATAATGTAGAAAGACTGAACATTTTATTACTTTATCTGTTATTATTTATAAGCAAGTAATTCATTTTTTTATTGGTAAAACATGCTCTTTGAAAAATCATTAGCTTTACGTTTGAATCTTGTGACCAATTTGCATCAAACCTGATATGGCAGATTTTTTTAGCTAATTGAATTTTGAGAGTTAAAGTAAAGTGCAAATAAATTATATTTAGTGTTTTAAGAAAAAATGGCCCGCTAAAGCAACTACATAAGCTAATCACAGGCCTGTATGTCTGTAACACACTTTCATGAGTGTGATATTGCATTTTTACTTGGTAAAATGGTAGGACGATCTGTAAATCGTAACATAGGAGTATATAGGAAAGACAAAAATAATGTCTCAAATACCCTTTCTTTGTGTGACACTACTTTTTATAATCTTATAAATCTTAACTATCATTGTAAATCCACATGAAAAGTTTATTTGCAAAAAGAGATCACGTTTTAAATGTTTAATCATATTTTTTAATGTTTTATTGTTAGTTAGCTTTTTCTTGTTATTTTTTAACCAGATCAAAATAACCAGTTTAATTAAGATGAATTGTAATGCACAATGAAAAAAAACATGATTTATAAGATTTTTCAAACGGAGTTTATTAACAAATGAAATAATCAAGGCCGCTAGCTGAAGCAGTTGGCAATCTAGTCTCATAAAAATACATGCCTCTGTGCTCCTTTTGTGTAAGACCGTTCTTATGTGCCTTACTGCACATTGGTAGTGTGTGCTAAAGCACAGGTTCAATACATGAACACTTATTGGGTTGATAGAGGTGCGTATTGCTGTATTTTTATTGCGTTAAATATCTGGGGACTGTCGCTAAAAGTTAATGCACTATGATGTTGGAAATATGCCTTATACACCAAATCCAAACTCACCCAATAGTGTTAACAAATGCTAAACTGATATAAAAAGGCATTTGTTAATGCAACCGTGTCATTTCATTTTCCTTTTATGCAGGGGAGCTACTGAATAACCCCATAGATGACTTGAGATTCTTCTTTACCCAGAAGATTAAGTCTTATGGTTTTGTAATGAATAATGATGACAGAATCTTTATGCTTGGTCACGTTCTCTCATCAGCTCGTGTTTTGTTTTCTCAGATTCGTCCCTGGCCGAGGAAGGCGAGGGTCATCGAATCCGGTGGCAGCGTTCCTCTACAAACAGCTCCAGCTCACGGAAGCCCCCGAGGAACCGCAAGGAGCGGCGCAACCGTAAGCGAGGCCAGAGCAGCCAGGACTGCCGTTTGGAGAGGAAAAAGATGAAGGTGCGTGATCTGGGCCTCGGCTACGACTCGGACGAGATTGTGGTGTTTAAGTACTGCGTGGGGTTGTGCATGAGCGCCCGTAAGAACTACGACCTGGCCCTGAAGGTGCTGACGGACAACGGCAGCGTTCCCAGACGCAACGTGAGCACTCACCCCTGCTGCAGACCCACGAGCTTCGAGACCGTCTCCTTCATGGACGCCCAGACGAGCTGGCAGACCATCAAACGGCTTTCAGCGGCCAACTGCAGCTGTGTGGGATGAGAACAGTCCAGGAGACGCAGCCGGTAAAATCAGCCCAAAGCTCCGGTGTAGAAAGCGAGTGGATTCCAGTGTAAGGAATGGGACGCAGCGCTCCTGATGATGCACTGAAAACGCAGCGGATCTGCTAGAGTCAGCACGGGAACCACAGGAATATGGGACGTCCTGCAGTGTGACGGCCGGAAACCGTAGAGGATTGCATCACGTGACCTTGGAGAGCCGTGAAGCGATCCCTGCTCCAGACTGCAGTTCTGCATGGAAAGTTTGTGAAAAGTAACTTGAAGGCCTACATTTCACAGGATCTGAAACTGGAGATGTTTTAAGAATGTGGATACCATGAAGGTTCATTATAACAGAACAGAAGGGTGCTTAAAATTCACGTATCAGCTTAGCATGTGTGTTTAATACACACACACTTTCCTTAAACAACACTTTTTTTGAAAATAAGCTAATTTTCCCCTAGAGTCCCCTAGAGTCAAACAGTTGAGTTTCACCGTTTTTGAATTCATTCAGTCGTTCTCCGGGTCTGGCGGTAGCACTTTTAGCTGTAGCTTAGCATAGGTCATTGAATCTGATTAGACCAATAGCATCACACTCAAAAATGACCAAATAGTACACAATGTATCTATACAAGAGTCAAGTAGTAAATATGAAAAATATCTAAACTAAGACCAATGTGAAATGAAATTTGAGATTTTCTTGACTAATATTAATAGGAACTATAATCTCATTCCAGCGTAATAATCAAGGAGCTTTGGTGCTGTTCCATGGCTGCAGCAGGCGCAATTATATTATGCTGCGCCAGAAATAGCTGGGGACTATTTCTGGCGCTGTGTGATAAAATTGCAAAAAAAAATATTTTGATAAAATAAGGTTTCTAAAAATGAAACCTCTGGTTTTTATTCAATGATCTATGCTAAGCTCTAGCTAAAAGTGGTACCACCTGACCCGGAGAACGGCTGAATGGTTTCAAAAACGGTGAAACTGGACTGTCTGACTCTAGGGGAGATGGAAAATGAGTCAAAAAAGTGTCATGTTCCTTTAAGCCGTGTGCACATTACAAGACTGAAGCATGTCACTTTTTACGTTTGTGAGTAGTCTACAACCAAAACTTGTCCAAAAATTGTCCTTGCATGCATCATTTTACCAGTTTGCTAAGTGGTGGAGTTCTTCATAATGATGGAATCGTGTTGGGTTACACGGCATGTCTGGACGTATGCCCGGTTACAACACTCTCTTCCATCATCTGATCATCATTAGATGAATTACTGCTGCCATGATCACTAGAAAATGTATACAAACTATTTTTAACTCTTTTCTCTTTTAAACAAATTCCGCATGCTTTCCATAAGCAGTGCAAATGCTGGATTTTTTGAATAATGTTGTATTCTATAAAAGGCCAGTTTTACATAGAAATCAATCATTTTTAGATTTGAAAGAATGTCAGTGACCTAATTAACATTATTCAAACATTTGGAGTCGGTAAGAAACTGATACTTTTATTCAGCAACAACGCATTAAACTGATCAAAAGCGAGAGCAAAACATTTAGATAATTACGAAAGGTTTCACAAAAATGTTGTTTTGAAATTTCTATTCATTAAAGGATCCTGAAAAAACTATTCTGGTTGATTATGAAGCAGCACAGCTGTTTTCAGCATTGATGATAATAAGTTAATCAGTGTATTAGAGTGATTTCTGAAGGATCATGTGACTATGAAGACTGGATTAAGGATGCTGAAAATTCAGCTTTGCGTCACAGCAATAAATTACACTTTAAAATATATTCATGTAGAAAACAGCTATTTGAAATTCTTATAACATTTCACAAAATTACACAAATTTTACTGTATTTTTTGATCAAATAAATGCAGCTTAGGTGAGCAGAAGAGGCTTCTTTAAAAGTGAAAACAGTGCAGCACATTGTAATGCTGGTCTTGATGAATAATCATCTTGAATAAGCAATCTTGATGATGAAAATGCATGTTTCTGCAAGCAGAACTCTTGACCCGTTAGTGTTTAAATGACTCAGGTTTACTTGTGACCGTCTTGTAAGGTGCTCTTGACGTTACACAGCTTACCACTTATCCTGATGCCACAATCAGTAAATACAGAAATACCTCTTTCATTTCAGACTTCTTTGATCAGCATTGTTGTTTTGTTGCTTGAGTGGATGTCTGTTTTTCTGTGCTTGTTCTATTATGGACTGAATCTTTGACATTTGATTTGTCAGTTAAATGAAACGGTGCCCTGGCTAAGGTTCGTAGCACACAGCACTGTTCTGGTCTACCAAAATGTATTTTAATTGAGGCATTGTCACATTTCATGTTTTTGGGTATTGACTTATTGTATGCCAGGTGTACGATATACCAAAGCAATAGATATTCAAACAGCAGGTGACCCTAGGCAGTAGAAATGAAACCTGTGGTTTACACTTCTATAATCGATCATCACACACTTCTATTTTGTTTCTCACACTTACTGTATTAACCTCATGGTTTACTTTTACTTGTATATCACGTGTAATGTTTTTTAAGACACTTTGACTACCTGTGAGCTCATTCTCAGAAGAACACATCTGGATCATGTTTCACTGTAAATTCAACAAAAATAAACTTTTTATATATATTTTTTTTATTTTACATTAATTGATTGATATTTTTATTTTTATTTCATTATTGCCCCAACACTAACATTATCATGACTGTAAAAATATGATGCATAAATTACATTTTATTTATAGTATTTGTTGTACTATAAAATGAATGTTACAGTACAAATCGCATGTATTTTTTGGTAACACTTTACAATAAGGTTCATTAGTCAAGAACATTAGTTAACATTAACTAAGACTGAACAATACATCTAAAGCATTTATTTATTAATAAAATCACAAGTTTTGTTTGTTAACATTAGATAATGCACTGTGAACCAACATGAATAAACAACTGTGTTTTGTATTTAGTAACATTAACAAAGAGGAATAAATGCTGTAATAAAGGTATTGTTCAGTGTTTGTTGATGTTAGTTAATACATTAGTCAATGTTAACAAATGACACCTTATTGTAAATAGTGCTGGGCGATATATATCGAGCGATTTACTGACGAGATGCGCATAATATATCGCTCGATATATATCACCCAGCCCTAATTGTAAAGTGTTTTTTATAATACTTCTTAATATTTTTCAAATGTGACCAGAATGTGTTGTCATGAGATGCACCCTCAAACTTAAAGCATTTTACAATTAAGGGAATTAAAAATAAAAAAAATGCCTTTGAATGCAACAGGGATTAATAGAAAACATCATATAGACACCAGCTTAACCTCCTAATGTTTTGTTAGATTACTTGCAGTGTTTTGGCTCTGTTTTTGTGTTGCGTTTCTATTTTTTGACTCCTGGATCATAGATCTAATAGATTTGTCTACTACATTATCCAACCTTTAAAAGATGCCAGCTTTATTCATCTTCTTCACTAACACATCACTTGTCTTTATGTCAGATGCAACAATCCGGTTTGTTTAGGTCAGTTTTGAGTTCTGAGGAAAGCAGGTTTAGTCTTGAACTGCTCGTTTAGTTCCCCCTGCAGCGCAGTGATTTCCTTTCTTTCAGGATGGCATCATTTTACCCTTTGGATGCTATGCATCCCCTGCTTTATTTAAGGGAAATTACTGCTATTGTTTGACATATTTATTGCATTTTTTTCTTTTTCTTGGGTATACATGTTATCATAATTATTATTTTTTTTATTATTATTTATAAAATGTATATACCTGGAATTTATTGCTCAGATTTTTATACAGATGATGCATTTAAAGAGAAATACATTTTATCTTTGTGTCATACTACGTTTCATTGTGTTTTGCTTTGCACCAACATTTACATACCAGCAGGGCTGGAAAAGGAGGGAGGACGGCCGGCAAACGTTTAGACTATTAAATATAGCGAATCTTCAAATCTTACAATACTGTACCTGTAAAAGAAGTGTTTTTAGCTAAGCAGACCAGTTAGAGACACCATCGTTATAATTCAATTATTCTTTAATTTCACTAAGCAATCTTTTTTTATCAGATATTAATGATTATAACATGCAAATTTACAAACACAACATATGTTCAGTCTGGCCGGAATTGCAGATGCTTATCTTTATATACAAGAAGGTTTTGAAACAAATATTAAATAAGTTGTAAATGTCATTTTAGATTATAAAGTGTACTGAAAAGCCTATTAACTTGTTTGCTGTTTATTCCATAAAGGCCTCAAACAGAAACTTTCCATATGCATGTTTATACTAAACACACACAAGCGTCTGATTACTGTCATCACACACATGTTAGTGTTGGGCTCTTTTAGAACAAAAGGTGAGTGAAAGCATGAAATGGATGGAGGCAACCGCACAGTGCAGTGGAGATGTTAATATTCTCCAGGGCTTGGGCTTACTAATGCTCGCATCTATTGAATATTACTTGCCTTTTCTGTTATTTTATTTATTTATTTATTGTACACAAGAGATGATGCATCCATAATATTTGTCCCCTGAGAAAGAAAATGCAAAAGTTTGAGCTAGCCCTGCAGGCAATGCACTCAATATAAATAACCCGACCTCGCCATCCAGCGGACATTTATATAAAATACGCGAAAAACATTCAGATAAAGCAAAGTAGAATCTGCAAACAGCATCACAAGTAAAATTATAAAAGTATGTTTTAACAAACAGACACACCTTAATATCTAGTAAAAAAGAGCAAGACATCATCATTTAAATGATATATTTATTAAATTATTATAAAACGCGAAGTTAGTTAATATTCTTTCGCTCTCCTCAGTCGGTTTATTTCGAAACGCATGTCAGAGAGTTTGTCCCCTCCCCTGCGCCGTAGTGTTGTGTTAGAGGGAAGCGCGGGACTCTCAAACATGCCGGAGCTTGATAACGAAAACAAGCTTGATATGTTCCTAAATGAGATATTTCTGCTAGTTTAAATCGAGAGTGTTGCTGTGGGACTTTCGGTAAAGTAGATAATTGATTTATTTAGTGCAGAGGCAGAGCGCTTGATAGAGTAAAAGAGAAAAAAGAAAATGTATTCGCTTCATGTGGATTGATACAAAATGGTAGGTTGCGTTTTTAATCTCTTAATTCGTTGATTCATGTATGCTTAGATACTGTGATGCATGAGTCTAGTTTATGTGTTGATTGGTGTTGAGTAAATGTTTTCAAATCTTCTGCAGAGGAGAAGTCTAGCACCCAGTCAGGTGGCCAAGAGGAGACAGGGGCCGGATTCAGAGGAGGAGGAGGAGGACTGGGAGCCTGACCTCGTGAGTGTGTCCTGTAAGCTCTTCACTGACTTCATCAGCATCTCTGAGTGTATGAGGGACAGATGTGCTGATTTTGCTCTACAGGGATCACAAAGTAAAAGAGCCCGGCAAGAAAACTACATCTCTCCCTACAGAAGACCCCTGACAGCGCTCACCAACAGAGCTCTGTGCACAGATGGCAATGAACATGTGAGTCGAGTTTGAATGAAAACATCCAGAACATGGGTATGGGGAATCTCACAAGTAATATAAAAACAGAAACATGAGAAATTGTAAATCTTCTCTTGGCATATCTCTGGGAAGAAAGATATATATATATACACTTTTTCCAAGATATTTTAATGGTTGCAGATGTTTCTTCTGCTCATCAAGGCTGCATTTATTAGATTAAAGATTCAGAAAAAACTAATTAATATTATGAAATATTATTTCAAGTGTTTTCTGTGTGAATGTATTTTAAAATGTAATTTATTCCTGTGATACAGCGCATCATTCCTCCAGTCTTCAGTGTCACTTTCAGACATCGTTATGATATGATGATTTATTACTAGAATTGTCAGTGTTGGAAACAGTTAAATATAAAAAAATATATATATATTTTTTTGGAAAATACCAAATATAAAACATTTCTAAAATGGAAATCCTTGATGTGACTTTTTTGTTCCTTTAAAAGATCCTTTGTTGATAAAAGTATTCATTTCTTTTAAAGAAGAAAGAATAAAAATGTACGGATCCCAGACTTTTGAACAGTAGTGAAACAGTAAACTACCGTAACAGTAGCTCTGAACATTATTATCCATTTAATATTTTAATGATCAAAGAATCCTAAAAAAAACTATCAAGCACCTCCATCCATCCATCATCTTCCGCTTAGATCTACTCTCCTCACCCTATCTCTAAGGGTAGCGCCCAGCCACCCTGCGGAGGAAACTCATTTCGGCCGCCTGTATCCAGGATCTCGTTCTTTCAGTCATAACCCAAAGCTCATGACCATAGGTGAGAGTAGGAACGTAGATCGACCGGTAAATCGAGAGCTTCGCCTTGCGGCTCAGCTCCTCAGCACCCCCCACAGGACACCACGAGGGACACGGTCGAATGCCTTTTCCAAGTCCACAAAACACATGTGGACTGGTTGGGCAAACTCCCATGAGCCCTCCAGTACCCTAAAGAGTACCCTAAAGAGCTGCTTATCAAGCAGATCAACATCTAAAATATATTCACACAGAAAACACTTATTTTAAATTGAAATAATATTTCACAATATTACAGTTTTTTTTTCTGGATTTTAAATCTAATTAATGCAGCCTTGATACATAGTATACATAATATTTACATACGTGTACATGTAAATATTGCTCATTTCCAAAGCAATTTACATTTAAAACTGGGAAGGCTTGGCCTCCACATTGCCGTTTTAGCCATCCTGGATAACAGACAGCTGATCTACATAAATGTCTGGATCCTAAAGAATCATGTTCCCTTGTGAATGAGCAGTATTCATGTGCAAGGCTATTGATGAATTCTGGAAAGGACACAAGAGGGAGGTAACACTGAAATATGAAGGGGAATTAACTATTATATAGTTATTTATTACCATATAGTTGTTTAGATTGTATATCTAATCACATACATTTTTCACAGGAAGCATTCATTCGCAAGATCTTATCAAAGCCATTTAAAGTTCCCATCCCAAATTATACAGGTAAGTCTCTACTCTTAACTAAGGTTGCAAAGGAGCGGAAAAGTTCTGGTAAATTTTCCATTCTTTTTCCAAACTTCATTAATATATAAATATTATGGTAAGACGCAACAGCTTTCAATATGAAGCAACAAAGTGAATTTTGTACAGCTAAAAAAAGCTGGACGCAGATGAGACCGGAAGATATACCCATAGAATTTACAAATAACCACGCCCCTTTTTACATCAAGAGAAAAGTGGATATTACAACATAAAACCATTTTAAATCATTTGAATACAGCACAATGTAACTGCTTTGTTGTGTATTTCTGATCAAATAAATGAAGTGTTGATATATACTTCTGTGTGCATGTGTTTGAGCAATTTTTAGTCTAGAAATTGAACTAAAATTGCGATTACGCTGCAAGAGTTTTTTCTCATTTACATTAAATTCCGAGTTCCTGCAATTTTGATAATTTCCAGTTTATTCCCGTTAATTCCGTTCAGTTTCCAGTCTTGAAAATTCCTGAATTTTATTTTGAATGCAATTAATTTAGCAGAATTAATTTCTACTGTAGCGATTGTCATCCATATACAATTAATGGTGTGGTTCTTATGTAAACGATTTTTTGGCCTTCTCTCTAAGAAATAAGCATTTGTTTTGTAATAATGATTGTGGTGAATGTACTGTGGAGGTTCAGATGTGCTTGTGCTGCTCTGAACAGGCCCGTTGGGTCTGCGGGCTCTGGGACTGAGGCGGGCCGGGGTCAGGAAGGCTCTTCACGACCCGTTTGAAGATGGAGCTCTGGTTCTCTACGAGCCGCCTGCCATCGGCACTCATGAGCTCATCAAAGCTGACAAGTCAGTGACGTCTGATGCTTTACAGAGGTGTCTTTCTACTGCAGCAGCACAACAACGACATGATCACTTTCTGATTGATTCCTCTGCAGGGAGAAGTTACCAGTGCATGTGGTTGTCGATCCAGTGCTCAGTAAAGTGCTTCGACCCCATCAGCGAGAGGTACGATTATCAATGACTCAAGGGTGTAGTGATATGGTCATCTCTGTATAATCTCCAAATGCCCAATAATCAGTCTGATAAATTTGCTTGACCCAAATGTTTTCTAGAACTCTTATTTTTGGAAATCGGTAAACACCACTGATATGAAAATAAAACACTACTGAAATGTAATCAATTTAAAATACAATAAAATGTAATTACTTGTAAACTAAACTCACAGTTGCAAGAGAAAAGTCACAATTATGAAATAAAAAGTGGCAATTAACTTTTTTTTTTTAATGATGGAAGTGACTTTTCGTCCCAGAATTTTAAGCTTATATTTTGTAACTGCAAGTTCTAAATTCACATTGACTTCTGTACAATACTCAGAATTGTGATGAAAAATAAGTCAGAAATGTGAGGTAAAGAGAAATAAGAAATCCTCCGTAACAGAAATAAGCTACAAATTTACAAAATAAGGGCAAAGTGTAGACATTTCTTGATAATAAGGATATATATATTTTTATAACTATAACTATAGCTCTATAAACTATAGTTATAACTATATATTTTGTTATTGAATTGAATTTTTAGCATATACATGACCCTTGACAACAAAACCAGTCGTAAGTGTTAATTTTATAAAGTAATAAATTGAGATTTATACATGATCTGAAAGCTGAATAAAAGAGCTGAGAACATGATCTTTTCTTACTATCCTAAGGATTTTTGGCAAAAAAGAAAAATCAATAATTTTGACCCATACAATGTATTTTTGGCTATTGCTACAAATACACCCCAGCGACTTAAGACGGTGGTCTTAAGAAGTGGTCCAGGGTCACATACATATATAATAGAATTTTTAGTTAACATCTGTGGTGGAAATGCGGTTCTATATAGAAAAGGCCTTTCAAATCCTCCTCCTGATGTTCTTCTGCAGGGTGTGAAGTTCCTGTGGGACTGTGTGACAGGGCGGCGGATTGAAAACTCGTACGGCTGTATAATGGCGGATGATATGGGGCTGGGGAAGACGCTGCAGTGCATCACTCTCATGTGGACTTTACTGAAACAGAGCTCTGATTTCAAACCTGAGATCGACAAGGCCATTGTGGTGTCCCCCTCCAGCCTCGTGCGAAACTGGTACAATGAAGTGGGCAAATGGCTCGGTGGACGTGTGCAGCCTCTCGCTATTGACGGTGGCTCCAAAGACGAGATCGATCGCAAACTTGGTATTTGATTTCTTTTCATTTGTACAGGTGTAAAAACAAGATCAGTTCACTTGACAGGCCAAACTGATGAAGAAGGCTTATCTAAATGGACATTGAAGTCCTTTTGCTTCTCTAACCACATTAAGCATAAAAGAGCCTTTTTCAATGTGGATTCCAAATGTTTTTTGGAAAACCATATGCTTAGCCCATTAATGGTAATGCTGATGTTTTTTTAGTTAATGTGTGAAGGTAATGTTTAATTGCAGCTAAAGAAAAACCCCACGGCACAATGTTTGTTTGTTTATGATAACTGTTATTTCATGTGTTTTTGCAGAAAGCTTCATCTTCCAGCATGGCGTGCGAGTGCCAACTCCAATTCTGATAATATCCTATGAAACCTTCCGGCTCCATTCTCCAGTCCTGCACAAAGGCAAAGTTGGACTGGTTATTTGTGATGAGGTGAAAATAACATAATGTGTAAATTTATCAATTTTTTCCACAAGCATGCATTAAAGGTTCGACAGAAGTATTTTTAACACAGCTGGATCCTCATTCCTCAATCCTTCTATTATCAAATCAGAGCAAGAGAAGCTCCCTACAAATAGTCCAAGCCCCTTTACATCGATGTCTCGTTCATAGCATCCCGAGAAAATATATTACAATAAACTCTTTCCCATGTATAACATTTGACAGTACTACAGATTTTACTGTGTGTGTCAAATAAATGCAGCATTCATTCTGGATGTCATGTGCTGTTGGTTTAGGGTCACAGGCTGAAGAATTCAGACAATCAGACGTACCAGGCGCTGAACGCTATGAACGCTCAGAGGAGAGTGCTGATATCTGGGACTCCTATTCAGAATGACTTACTGGAGTATTTCAGTTTGGTGCACTTTGTAAATGCTGGTATTCTTGGTAAGAGACCTCCGCTTTTTTCCATGACCCTGTGGGAGAACCTAACTTAAGCCTTGTTTTTTTTTTGCATTCATGCGCCTGCCTCTCTTCTCAGGCACAGCTCAGGAGTTTAAGAAACGTTTTGAGATCCCGATCCTGAAGGGTCGAGACGCTGACGCCAGTGATAAAGACAGAGCAGCTGGAGAGCAGAAACTCCAGGAGCTTATCAGCATTGTTAACAGGTGAGCCTGAGAGTCTATAAAGCACCCCTCCCTGTCTCATCGTTCTAATCATGTGGGTTAAATGTTTGTTTTGTAAAGGTGTTTGATTCGAAGAACCTCAGATATTCTTTCCAAGTATCTGCCTGTGAAGATTGAACAGGTTGTCTGCTGCAAGTAAGAGATTTATTGATATTCTCTGCTTAAGGCTCATGTTTGTCATCATTAGCACTTGAGCAATAAGATAATTAGTTGCAAATCTGGCTTTACTGTGAACATTTTTCTTTGAAAGACGTTTTAGTGAATTCTGTTGATGTGTGTGTCTTTGTCAGACTCACTCCCCTCCAGAAAGAGCTGTATAAGTTATTCCTGAAACAGGCCAAACCTGTGGAGAGTGTCCAGAGCGGGAAGATCAGCGTGTCTTCCCTATCGTCCATCACGTCGCTCAAGAAGCTCTGCAACCGTTAGTATTCATCAACATCATCAGCCCTCTTTATCATGAAACCCTGGTTTAAATACAAATGTGTTTGGTGTCTCTGTTAGATCCTGCTTTGATTTATGAGAAGTGTCTGGCAGGAGAAGAGGGGTTTGATGGAGCAATGGATCTCTTCCCCCAAAATTATTCCATTAAAGCAGTAGAGCCTCAGCTCTCAGGTCAGTTCTGGCTTTCCCTTCATTTCCTGAAAATGAATTAGTACAAAAGATATATATAACATAAAGGCAGCATAATTGTTTTCAGCATTAAAAATGGTAAGAAACATCAGCATATTTGAATGGTTTCTGAAGGAAAGAAAGAAAACATTTGCACCATGGGACCCTCCAAGTGCTTCTGATTCTTTATTGCTTTTCGTGCAAAGAACATCACTAACCTTGAATAAAAAATTATAGATGTATACTAATAATGCAGCATAATGAGGTCTGCCGAGGCTCTAATTTTTCTCAAGCCAGATTCATTGATTTCTGACTGTCGTCTATATGACTTGCTTTCAGGGAAGATGTTAGTACTGGACTATATCCTGGCGATGACCAGAACAACAACAAGTGACAAAGTGGTTCTGGTTTCTAACTACACACAGACTTTGGATCTTTTTGAAAAGCTGTGTCGAAACCGAAGGTGAGATATTGATATAGAACATTAATCCAACATCAGATGCTGCCATGTCAAAACTGGTCTAATAATGTACGTTTCTTCACAAATAGATACCTTTATGTCAGGCTGGATGGGACAATGTCCATCAAGAAGAGAGCAAAGATTGTGGAGAGATTCAACAGCCCTTCTGTAAGTCTGTTTCCATTAAACACATTGTGTGTTCAACTTGTCTTTAAGTCTAGTTATTGTCAATTATTTATTTTTTGTTGTTTTTTTCTTTTTACTAACATAGTTCTTAATTTGTATGCTTTTTTTGGTCAATTGATTAATTGCATCCAAAACAAAGGTTTTTCTTTACATAATACATGTGTGTATACTGTGTATATTTATCATGTATGCATAAATACAAACACATGAATGTATATATTTAAGAAAAAATACATTTATATACAATATCAAATATAAAAATAAATGCATTTACATTTAAATACTTTCAAAATATATACAGTATGTGTTTAATATATACATAGATTAACAGTACAAACACATCTAAAGAGCTGAAGCTCTGGTTGTTTAGTTTTTTTAATATCACTGTTTAGGTTTATTTATTTTATTTCAGCTTAAGTTGTAGTTTTAAGTTTTTATTTTCATTTTGTAGAATATCGCATCTAATGTTTTAGATTTTTTTTTTAGTTTTTAAGATTTTTAAGGTTGTAAATGACAAAACCCTGAGTCCTGGAGACTTTATTTTCTTTCAGAATCCAGAGTTCATCTTCATGCTGAGCAGTAAGGCTGGAGGCTGTGGCCTTAATCTGATTGGTGCAAATCGCTTGGTGATGTTTGACCCTGACTGGAATCCAGCCAATGATGAGCAGGCGATGGCCAGGGTGTGGCGAGATGGACAGAAGAAGACCTGCTACATCTACAGACTTCTGTCGGTGAGAGATGTTTCCCAGATTATACAGAACATTTCTTAAACTGTGTTTCTCTTAATGCTTAAAGTGGACGACTAGCCAACTTGTTTCTTTTTCCTCTGTCAGACGGGAACGATAGAGGAGAAGATCTTACAGAGACAGGCTCACAAAAAAGCCTTGAGTAGCTGCGTCGTGGATGAGGAACAGGACGTGGAAAGACATTTCTCTCTCGGAGAGCTACGAGAACTCTTTTTACTCAACGAGGACACAGTCAGTGACACACATGACAGGTAAAAACACCACCCATGCTGCTGCCGCCTTTTGGCTAAATGCTTAAGTGGCATTGTACGATCCGTTTACTGATAAGGAAAGTGCATAAATGACACCTGCATCATATTTGCAGAAGGAAAGCCGGCCTTCCTGGTTCCAAAATTACTGCATGTTTTGCTCTATTACAAAGCACTTGTAGCATTTTTGCCTTTGACAGTCATTCGTGAGATGGTTTTTCAGCAATCATCTTGTCTTTTAAACTGCCAAAAGACGTGATTCATATTTTCCTCTGAGACCAATTACCAGTATGTGTACAATTCCCTGTTGATTTTCCCAAGTGTGAATGATTCTGAAGACAATATTTTATGCCTAATCCTGATTTGATTGTTAGAATTATGACAAATGCCAGACAAAAATGCTAACAAGAGCCAGATGTAGAGAAGTTCATAGTAACACGTTCATGTGTGGGCAGTGATTCTCAGAATGAACACAGCTGCTGTTGCTGACATTGCCTTATTTCAAAGTGGCTGCTGTTTGAGCCTTTGACTTTTTTTTTTTTTTTCTCAATCAGAAGAAAAATCCTCAAATGCATTGCAACGCTTTATTTCTAGCCAGGTGTTTTCTGCATCTGTGGGTGTTGTAAAAAAAACCAAAAAACATTTTTATATATATACCTTGCACGCGAGGTTAAAAAAAAACATTTTTTTTTAATATGCATTTGTTTTTACCTTATTGGTTGATCAAATCCCAAACATTTTGTTCAACGGTTAATTTTTAACTCCCTCCAGTGATTGGTCGATTTAACTTTAAGCTTAAAAATAGTTTTTGAGCTTTTAACACTCCAAAAGTGGCACCTGGTGGCAAAGAATGAATTTGCATTTTCATTCAGACCGCCGTGGAATAAGGCCAATATGCTAAATGTTTTATTTTGACATCAATATGAAACAGCTTGGGACTCGTTTCAAAAACGACTCTGAGACAATAACTTTATACACCGTACACTTTCAGATTTGAAACTCTGTGGGATGTTTTAATTCACAGAGCTGCATAAAAAGGTCATTTTCGAAATCCATAATGAGGCATTTGCTTTTTTTGTGTGCCGTCAGGTTTCGCTGCAGGCGCTGTGTGAACAGTCGACAGGTCCGTGCTCCTCCAGAAGACTCGGACTGCACCAGTGATCTGTCAAACTGGCATCACTGTTCAGATAAAAGAGGCCTGAGGGACCCGGTACTGCAGGCATCCTGGGACGCTGCCGTCTCATTCGTCTTCCACCAGCGCTCACACGAGGACCAGAGAGGAGTCGTCTGAGCATCATCTGTAAAACTGATATCAGAGCTGATCTGGGAACAGTGAGGACTGCTGGAGCTCTACTGACTGTTCATTGTATTTATTTTGTAAACAAATTCAATAATTGTCTCCATCTATTAAAAGTGTATTCTAAGTGTTGGTGCTGGTTGTTTATTACCCACAGTCACGTTTGCAAATGTCTTTTAAAAGGGCAGCTCGGAGCTTTCGTCACATTACACTGATGTGATCTGCCATCGTCGACCTGGAGTCCCAGCCATCTGTTAATATATTACAGTACGGGATTAGCGCTCGCAGTGCTTGACCTTTGACCTCAGGGTCACGATCCAGTGGATTAAACCGCAGGTCAAGCGTCAGTCGATGACCGGGCCTGTATGTTTCCAACAGTTGCGCAAACTCCAGCAGCTCAGCAGGAAGAATGAAATTTGAGCTGTTTGAAACGAGAGATGACATTTTAACACCGCATTTGTTTTCTGAATGATGCCTGTAACAAAAGCAGCATTACCTAAGGTCTAGTTTGGTGATTTTACTGGGACGGCATCCTGAGAATAATTCAGCCATCTCTATGGCACTTGTTGCTGGAGGAAGAAAAACGGACTTGAAACTTGAGTCATTCCAAACCCTTAACATTTTTTCTTTGTTTAGTGAAACATGTCTTTGTCAACAATTTACACATTCAGTCGGCTGCATGAGCATCAAAACATTCAGCTGCAGTAAATCATGGTAGTAGTTCATCCAAATATAAATGATGACAAACACTAGCATTAGAAAGATTTTTTGTTCAAAAATACAGTAATAATCATAACACTGTAAATTTCTACGATATTTATGTTTCAATAAATGTTAACAATTTTAATTAATGTGGAAAAGTGTTCATATTTTTGTGGAAACGATGATACATTTGTAATAAATATAAAAAGTACAGCAGTTACTTGAAATGTACGTCTTTTGTAAAAAAGGATCATACTTTGATGAATCTATGCCAAATAAAGGTAATAATTTCTTTAGGAGAAAGACCCCACACTTGGAGCGAGTTCAGTCTTACCCAGTCGATTCTGGCTGAGCATCAGGGTCCGGAGGGAAGAAATCCCTTTCAGTGCTTCTACAAACGGCAGCAGGAAGTCCTTCTTTACAGCACACTTATCCAGCAGCCTGCAGTCTCTGAAGGACAGCTCTGAGATTCAAACAACAGCACAGACATCCTTTCAGCACTCGGTCTGTGTGTTTTTTCTTGTGTGCTGCAGTGTTATGTTGTACCTTCTAACACAGGTCGTCCCAGAAACTGAAGAATCTCCTGGTGATAGTCAGACAGGTTTATGTCTTCCAGCTTTAATACCTTGAGGGATGGATTTGATCCTATGGGGGAAGATTACAAAATAAAAACTACTTTCTATCTTAATAGCCACTAGTCTGGAAAAACACTGTGTAATAAAAATGCAGATTTCTTCGTTACTGAACTGGTCTTTATGACCTCAGAAATTAAAGAGAAAAGAAAGTGCAGTAAACTATATATATATATACACACACACACACACATATATATTATGAATATTTAAAACAAAAACCTGTACTGCCAATGTAATGTTAACTAAATAAAAAAAATGTTGCTTAAGAGTATACTTTTAAGAGTTTCTTATTCTTAATACAATTAAGTACACCTTTAAACTGTGTAATAATATAACATTTTAAAATGTTCTTTCAATTTGAATATTAAACTAATTAGTACTAGCTTAGTCTTACTAATCGTTTTTAAACATATATATATATTTGTATTATTAAATATTAAATTTAATGATAACATATTTAAAATGTTCTAAAATGCAACTTCGCCTAAATAAAA
Source organism: Enteromius unitaeniatus (assembly GCA_032359435.1). Lineage (NCBI taxonomy): Eukaryota > Metazoa > Chordata > Actinopteri > Cypriniformes > Cyprinidae > Enteromius > Enteromius unitaeniatus. The sequence goes on from JAUMHI010000041.1 coordinate 1,616,750, forward strand.
TACATTTGAATACAATTTTCAAAAGAAATTATAAAGTATATTTTAAGTTTACCAACAATGTCAGCACATTCAGGGAGCACTTTAAAGGAATATGAATCCCGTCATCATTCATTCACCCTCCAGTACTTCCAAACCTGGATGAATTTATTTGTTCTGCTGAATATATATTTTGAAGAAAGTTTGTAATCAGGCCGTTTTGGCTCATCATTGACTTCCACAGTAATTGTTTTTCCCCATTATGGAAGTCAATGGTGAACCCAAAACATCCTGATTCCAAACTTTCTTCAAAATATCTTTCTTTCAATTTTTGGGTGAACCATTCCTTTAATGATAAAGTTGCTTTCACACATGCGTGTGTTGTTTTGAAGTATACTATCTCTTTTTCACAAGTGTGACAACGATGTTGAGGCCTAGAAAATGTCCGGCTAAATCAAAATCTTATTATTTGTCAGATTACCTGTTAATGTATGAAAAAACTGCTGTGACAGATGTATTCCAGTGAAATGAAGGCTGTTGAGTTTTGGAGCCGATGTCAGGACCGGCAGAAAACACGCCACTGTCATCGGGCCGGTGGATCTGACGGTCAGCTTCTCCAGACAGAGCTCTGCAAATAAAGACATAATAAAGAAAATCTATCTTATCAATGATAAACTTGAGCATATCAACATCTCGATATGGATTTAGTGGACTGGTGCTCTGAGCTCAGCAGATCTTCACCTCTGTGTTCAGTGAACCGTGGCTGTGGTCTCCATGTGTTTCTGTCGGCAGGCGGGCAGATCTCCAGACACAGGCTCAGTAGGGTCGGACAGGCCCTCAGCAGACTCATCAAGTGTGTTTGACCGCTAACATGACTTACACTGAGATCCGTCAGAGAGCAGCCGGGGTTCAGAAACAAGCCTCTGAGAGACTCCACCAACACAGACATTTCCTGCTCACTGACGAGCCCTGCACACAAACACAGTGTTAAATAACACACTACTAATTAGAAAAATAATAATAAACAAACTAATGATTTTAGGATTTGAAATAAGTCTCTTGTGCTCATTCAGGCTGTATATGTGCCATTAGAAATGCAGCAAAAACATTCATTTAGGTTAATTTTCGAATATGTTTCAAGATGTAATTTATTTCTGTGATTGAAGCTTAATTTTCAGCATCCTTATTCCAGTCTTTAGTGTCACATGATCCTTCAGAAATCCTTCTAATATACTGATTTACTGCTTAAGAAACATTTCTGATTATAAGTGTTGAAAACAGTAGTAATAATATTTTAATCAGGCAGAATAATTAGTTTTTGTTTAAAAGAACAGCATTTATTTGAAATAAAAATCTCCTTATGTCCCCTTTTGATCATTATAATGCATCCTTGTGGAATAAAATTATACACACATGAATATTGATATTTTGTTCAATAATTAATTAAAGAATTTAATTAATCATATAAAAAAATATTATTAATATATGGATATTTTGATCAGTTTCCTTGAAGATTAAAATTAAACATGACTAATAATAATAATAATGTCATTTTCACTTAGGAATTGGATTTAGTAGTTTGCTCTAAAAAGCGACATAAATAATTTGATAACGATATAATAAAATGAAATGACAAAACAGATCCTCACTGACCCAAACTTGTGATGAGAACCATTTATAAAGCATGTACTTACAGTCACTGTGGAGATGTAGTGTGCCAAGACACAGCCACGAGGGCAGGATCTGTGCCACTGTGCTCAGGATTTCACATTTGGACACTTCTAAATCCAGTGAGTGGATCTGACCTTCAGGGCAGCAGTCAGCAGGACCGCTGGAGGACCAAACCTCACCGCACAGAACCTCTGGGTTTCCCTCTACATCTAAAGCCAGGCGCTTGGCAGCGGGTTGCTCTGGCTCTGCGCTGCACCTCGAGTCTGAATCAGAGTGGGACGTCTCCGAAGCGCTGGACACGGTCGGCTGAGGACCTCTGCGTCTGGACGTGAGCCAGCTCAGGAAAGATGAATCTGGATTTCTTCTCAGAACCACTTCTCTAACAGAGCCGTGATCCAGGAGTCGATGGAGGATAAACAACACGTGCTTCCGTCCCTGTTTGAAAAGAGATTTCACGTCCAGTAATTTGAGGGATGTCACCGTCTCTTCTAAACTGCTCAGGATGGGCCGCAGGTCCACAGATGCCAGCCTGCAGATGTTTCTGGTTGATGTGTGGAGAGAAAGGACTCTGACATGCTTTACGGTCATGGAGAGGATAGAGGAATCGCTGAGTTCGGAAAGGTACGATCCTCCCAGTCTGACCTGAGTGAACAGGACCATGTGAAAGAGTCGCTCCAGACATCTCTGCTTCCAGTCCTGATCGGGCAGCGCTGACTGAGACAAAAAACAGGATTTTTTTTTTAGGCTTTGTGAACCTGCTCACAACACACCAGTCTTATAATCCAAACTAAAATAAATAGTTAATTACATGTTACTTATAAGGAATTTGATTTAGTAGTTTGCTCCGAAAAGCCAGAATAAAATAAAATATATATAAAAAAAATAATTATATACACTCCCGTTCAGAAAATTGGGGTCAGTAAGATATTTAATGGTTTTCTTCCGCTCATCAAGGCTGTATTTATTAGATTAAAAATCCAGAAAAGAACTGTAATATTGTGAAATATTATTTCAATTTAAAATAAGTGTTTTCTGTGTGAATATATTTTTAAATGTAATTTATTCCTGTTATACATAGCATCATTACTCCAGTCTTCAGTGTCACACGATCCTCTCAGAAATCAAGATCTTCAATGCCCTCATCAACTTTTCTTACAAATCTGACTTTTAATAAAACAATAATACATTCAATTATAACGACAACAGCAACCAAATGAAATAAAATCAGCATTTATTGGCTATGTAAGAATTTGATGTAGCGATCTGCTCCGAAACGCTAGAATAAAATGTAAAGAAATAAAAAAAATTTATATATATAAATAATGATACCTGCAAAAAAATAAAATAAAATAAATAACATTTCATTGGCAAACATAAACATATTGAAAGTCATGGTTTTATTCAGCAGCAATGATCAAACCTTCAACCTCCAGCGCCACGACTGGTCCAGATCTCTCCATATTCCTGCCCAAATCACAGAGGTGGACACTCCTGAAATAAGCATCAGCTTTTAGTCTCAAACATAGCGCTCTGACTTTATGAGATGCCACTAATATAACAGAAATGTAATGAGTTTGTGTGCATGTCTGTATTGTACTGTACCTTTGGTGGCAACAGCAGATTCAATCCTGTCCAGGTAATAAATGTTCAGATGTGGCAGTAAGTCTTTCAGAAGAGACACAGGCAGATCTGCATCAACAGATGAAAAGAAACATCATTTACGTTATGTACCTGTTTCCTTTCATTCATTTAAACTGCATTCTTAGTTTGGGATTTAGAAAATAATGTTGACTCACTGGAAACCTTTCTTTCCAACACATCCATGTTGTGAGCAACTTTAAGGATGCACATTTGCACCAACGAGCTTCCTTCTGAGACTCCCATTCCTACACAAGAGACCCACTTCTTCTTCTTCTTGGGTTTAAACGGCGACAAACAGCGTTAACAGGCCAGCTCCAGAGGTTTGATACATCTCTACTGCTGTGTTTCCGCCATGTGTTTGGAAAATTAAAACGTATTAGAGAAGTGTCTGGCATTAAAGGTAGCGCTCGGCGGCTCAGGAAGCCCAATCTTCCCGCTTATATGGGATATTTAAACAGTAAGTTACATAGTTTAATCTTTCAAACACAAATATTCCAGTAATTAATGCTTTATCGACAAATGTAAAATCATTTTTATTAAAAAAAACATTTAAAAGTCGTATTTAGTAATCACAAACAACAGACGTCTCCATTCTAGCTGCTCAATTTCTACGAAAACAACGCGGTGATTGGCTCAATTTTTATAGACTCTAACTTCCGGGCGCTGAAGTGGCCAATGAAACACGCTGCAGTGGTGCAAGTCCCGCCCAGCGCAGCACCTCACGCACAGTATTTACTGACTGAGACTACAAAAAGCTGTAAAAAATAAATAAAAGTAATTTCTATCATTTAAATGTTTACAAAGTTAAAGCAACTTGTTTTGTATCCAAAATGTTTCTTAAGGCGAGACACCGAAAACATCGTTTTTTTATGCGTTGGTCAATTTTGAGACTAACTATTTTGGGCTAGTTAGTCCCTCAAAATGTGCTCTTTTGAAATACTATTAAAAAAAGTTAAAAAAAACTTCATTAAAATGATTATTTTATAACATTTTGTTTACTTGTGACCATAACTTTCTTTCTTTCCAGTTATACTCTCACTTGTATTCTGAAGATATTTACAGAGGGATTTGATAATAAATCATTCCTGGCCTGAGTTATGTGACATTTAATAGACAAAATATGGCAAAAATGGCTATGTTTAAGGCTATGGATGGCATATTTTGATTTCCTAGGTAATTAAAGCAGATATCCTAAAATCCCTCTGTAATTTTTTTTCATATTGTGTATAAACAAAATGAAAAAATTATTTTGCACCTGGCTTTATCCTATATTCAGATACATGTACCGAAATATATGCAAATTTCCCACATATTTAATGAGCTATTGCCTCTTTTGCGTATTTAAACATAAAATAAAAAAAACCTTGCTATACATTTTCTTCTCCTATTCATGTGAGCAATCATCTGGTAAAGTTTCATGGTCCTATTTGTAAGTTACAAATGTTACCCTACTCACCTGTAGTGTCTCGCCTTAACGCTTAACCAGACAGCTTTTACCTGTAGTGTACACTTATGAACTTTGTACACGGTTGACGCTTATTTGCTCGATGCTAGTCATGGCAATAAAGTATTGAAAACAGCAGTTGTCTTTTCTCCTTTATTGTCATTTTTACATTAGCAATAACCCAAATCATCTCTTTACTGATCTCAACAGAAAAAACACGAGAGATGAAAACAGAGCACAGTTATTCACACTTCAGCAACATAGATGATTTGAAGAACCTATGGGAACTGTTTAATCTGGGACAGAAACCACATCTTACATAAATAACTGAGCGCTGTATTTCTGGAAGCAGACATCGATTTATAAACAGTGCTGAAAGGCTCGGTTTATTTGATTGACTGGAAAACCTTGTGAGCCACCTGCAGAAAATAGAGAGCAGAATAAGTTATATTAAATCATGTTAAAACATTTTTTTAAACAGTTCATTAAAAAAATACATAAATATTGATAGCATTTATATTTTTGGTTAAAGTACTCCTTTAGTTTGTTGTGTGTGGCTTCTAAAGCTCTCTAGCACAACAGGTTTGGTTGAGCACCAGCACTCACACAGTGGTCACGAGCGTGCAGGAAGTCAAAGAGCTCCTCTGTACAGTCCTCTGTTGTTTCTGAGCGCGAGTGGACCCGTGTCTCGCATGTCTCGAGACGCTCGCGAGTGTGAGCGCAGTGCTCCGACTGCTCACACTTCTCCCGCACCGTTTCTAAAGGGTCCTGACGAGTAAATATTCAACCATACATACATTTTAAAATCATTTATTCCTGTGAAACAAAGCATCATTACTCCAGTCTTCAGTGTCAGACCTTTCAGAAATAACCACCCTGTGATTGTTTTTTCTCAGGATTCTTCGATAAATAAAAAGTAAAACATGATTTTTTTTACCAAATATAAAACATTTCTGAAATATAAATCTACGCTATGACTTTTTTGTTAATTTAATAGATCCTTTGTTGATAAAAGTATTCATTTCTTTCAAAGAAGAAAGAAGAAAAATGTACTGAACCCAAACTTCTGAGCAGTAGTGAAACGGTAAACTACCGTAACAGTAGCTCTGAACATTATTATCCATTTTAAATAAATGCGTTTTAATATTTTAATATTTAATATAATGCTCTTTTTAATATTTTAATGATCAAAGAACCCTAAAAAAAACTATTAAGCAGCTCAACTGTTTCCAACACTGATAATAAAACACTGAAGATTTTATTTTAAAATAAAATAATATTTCACAATATTAAAGTGTTTAATCTAATAAATGCAGCCTTGATGAGCAGAAGAAACATCTTTAAAAAACATGAAATACCTTACTGAGTCTGACCCTAAATTTTTATGTGTGTGTGTGCAATTACTATTAAAAAAGATTAAAAATAAGTATATACATGGCTTAAAACTTAGTACATAAAATAGCTATATATCCCTATATGGCTATATAGTGAATACTGATTAGATTACTGGATTAACCAAAGGTCTTGATCAAGGGCACGGAATTAACCACTACTGCTAAATATCATTTTTTAATTTAAACACATGCCAATATAATATTGGTTTATAATAAAAGACATACCACCATGTCCTCCTCCTCTTCTTCTTCTTCCTCCTGTACACAACAAAAGGTATTAATTGGAAACATATAAAACACCACCACCACCACAAACAGGAGAGCTAGGATGCGTTTGTTTACTTACAAATCAGACAAAGCAAATGCAAAACCTCATGCAACAGTTTAGACAGCAGAAGCACGATAACATTAGCTTATGTGTGCATTACATTCACTGTATAGAACAGGCTCGGCCCATTAGCCGCACAGGTTACACATAAAGCGCCTCTTTACCACACCAAATGACTTTCAACGCGCTCTGTAAAGCATTATATGCTACCATACCTCGTCTGGCTCGCCATTCGTGATCATTTTATCTTCGAAAACCATGATTTGAGCTGAGTTTTCCTGCCGTGACCCTCGGTGGACTGCGATAAGCGCCGATGGAGGACAGCGTGACACTTTCCGGAAGCTGTAAGCGTTTAAAGACTGTCAAGTGAAGAGAGACCGTCCACCTCTTTCAACTTCCGGTTCGCGGTGTTTCGCCACCTCAGCGGTAAATTAACACATTTAGAGCCCTGTCCTCATTACAAACGTGCACATAATTGTGCATTCGACACTAACACTGAAGCGATAAGACTTTTCACTATATTGAATCCCGCCAGCGGCCCATTCTAAATGTTTTGCTGCCGACTGTTGGCCTGGAGTGTGAACGTCAGTGGAACCAAATATAATAACAAAAAATAAAAACAGGTTACATACAATGTTACAATGCAAAATAAATACGCCACCTGCCCACATTTAAGTACATCACAGGTTTGTAGTCTTTCTCCTGTTGTGATTTCCGCGCAGGAAATGGAATGGAGGTTGGAGCGCTAGTTCAGATGTGTTTAACTCAGCCGGAGTTCTTAAAGACACAGTGACAGCTCTTGAGAGTCAGAGCGCTTCACACGGAGCTCAGTAATGGACGGCTTTGATGTGCAGCAGCTTATATTAGACATGGATATTAACTTGGCGCCGGTGATTGCAGCCACAGTTTGCGGTACAGGTGCATTATATCTCTTCTGGAAATGGAGACATGATCAGAGCATTCAGAAGAAAATCCTAAACGCACGGAAAACTCGAGATAAATCCCTTCAACAGGCTGAACAAGCGGTGCAACGATTTAAAACACAGGTACAAAACCGAGCGTCCATCTGATGTTCATGCAGGGAGTTTTTCGTGCTTGTATGTAATGCTATACACAGGATAAGTTGTTACTACTTCTATTCTGCTACTGCAAACTGTAAGCAATCAAGCTATAATGAAACAAACCAGTTTATGAACATTTAAAAAAATTAAAGCTCAGCAAATAAAATAATTAGTGCTTAAATGCAATGCAATTAAATATATGAATCAACTTAACTTAACTTAATATTTTACTGAAATAAGACATGCTATTAAAACATGTGTTTCCCTTAGAAGCATTTAAGTTAATAAGAAAGTAGATAGCTTGTTATAGTTTTCTATGCAATAATATGTCTCCACAATGTAATTAATACCAAACTGAACACATAGAAAACAAGTATTTATTTGTATAGCTCATTTTAAAGCAACACCAGTTGACCAGAGTGCTTTACATGTCTAAAAATATAACACAACACAGTAGATATACAACTTCAAAACACACAAAGTCCACCGCTGTCCAGACTAGGGGCAATTATTTGTTTTTAAATCAAAAACATTGATTTAAAACAATCGAATGAATCGCGTGATCTAATGTGCAGTTCTAGAGACTTGGGCTGCCACAAAAAAGGCTCGATCACCTTTATTTGGTCGCAATGAAAGTATGAACGGGTCAGTTTGAATAGAATATCAATTCCAGATGTCATAAAACATAACCATAGAACAGTGTAAATGCAACTAGACCAACCTCGTTATGATGGGAGCACTAGTATCTTCACTATATTGTTGACTCTTGTCTGAATGCATGAGAGCATAACATTTACATTTTTGCATAACAAGAATATTACCAGACTGGAATGTTAGGAAACCAACATATTAAATTGTTGCTATAAGTATTTGTGTAATTTCGAAAAACTTTTTAGTTACTGAGATGAAGCACATGTGACAAATAGCACCAGTTTCATCATTTCTAGATTGATATCTGATGTTTTTTCCCTCTCATTTGTCTAGAACCCAGACTTTGAGAGCAGCTCTATAGTGTCTCTGTCTTTGCCTGAGCTCACTGGGAAACTCCAGGACGGCTCCCTGCAGCCAGACGCTGTGCTTCATGCCTTTATGGAAAAGGTTGTGACTGCTGCCAAATTTTACATGTGGATAATGTATGAGATTTATGGGTTTATGGCCACTTTCAGAGGTTTACAATTACAAATAATCGTAAGACCTCAAGCCATCTTGTGCAGTCTATTCTATACATTTACTAATAGCTTTAATCATATTATGTATATTGTAATTGTTAGAAGTATAGTGTTAAAATATCTCTCCTCTTAAAAGAGGATAAGCAGTCATGTATATCATTAGAAATTAAACCTGTGGCAATTGTGCTGTTGTTTGATTTTAATTCGTTTAAATTCACTTGCGGGAAAGACAGTATTTCTTTTCCTAGATTGTATTTTGTTGTATATGTATGTGACTTGGAGCACAAAACCATATGAGATTAATGCATCATCTAAAAGCTAAATAAATAAGTTTTCGTTTTGTATGATTTGGTAGGATAGGGCAATATCTAGCTGAGATGCAACTATTTGAAAATCTGGATTTTGAGGGTGCAAAACAACTAAATATTAAGAAAATCAAGTTTAAAGTTGTCCAAACAAAGTTCTTAGCAATGCATATTACTACTTAAAAATTAAACCGTTATATATTTATGGTTAAAAATGTCTTCATGGGACATGATTTACTTACCTAATGATTTTTCTTGATGCCAAAAATGTTGACGCTTACAGTGTATTCTTGGCTATTGCTACAAATATGCTTGTGCTGCTTAAGACTGGTTTAGTGCTCCTGGGTCGCATATATAAAGTCCGAAGAAGGAAAAGAAAAGGCTTATTGTTGAGATGTTTAATGCTTCAAAGGCTCTGGAGGTGAACAAGAGTTTGAACTGCAGCACTGAGTTCATAATGGAGTCCGTGGCGCAGCTGAAAGACATCAGCACTCAGAAGAAAGGTCTTCTGTATGGAGTGCCCATCAGCATCAAGGACAATATCGCCTATGAGGTGAATACGAGTGTGAGACAGATTCACAGAAGTGCCTTCGTGTTTGCAGTGTATGTAACGTCCTGTTTGTGTGAGCAGGGTCATGACACTTCCTGTGGAGTGGTGACTAAGTTGGATCAGCCTGCGCTCGGGGACAGTGTAGTGGTTAAGGTCTTAAAGAAGCAGGGCGCAATCCCATTCATCAGGACCAACATACCACAAGGACTTCTCAAGTGAGTAAACACTGTATTCTGGAGGGGGTGGGAAAGGGAAAACCTGGTAATATCAAATGAATTCATCTTAAACCAAGAGTACACCAAGAATCCACACAGTTAGTTGCTCATTTACTGGAGCTCAGCCATAAAAGTGTGTAACGTCTCATTGCATGATTTCATTTTCGATAAGGGAAAAATATTTTAAACAAAAACTTGCCAAGGCAACAGATCTAATTTACACTTAGTTTAACTTGATATACTAACCCCCTGTTTCACAGACAGGAGACTAAATAAAAATCTGAGATGTTTCAAGTGAAAGAAACTTGCACTGACTGATCTTAAAACATGTCAGTGCCTTTGTTTTCTCTTAAGATGCATCTAAGACGTGTTTATTAAAAAAAATGACTTAAATGTCCTAATTGAACCATGGCCTAATCCTGGCCTGTCTGTGAAACTGGGCCTAAATTATTCCTATTAAACCTGAAAACTTAGCTTTTACAGTACTTGTTAAAAAGGACTAAAAATCACTACAACTTTAACACAAATTTAATAAAACCAGAAATTCAAAGCATTAATTAGAACAGTTGCAGTATCTCAGTGATATCTGTATTGGGAATTTGGAAATTGCCACAATTGAAACATCCTAAATATATATTTGATGTTCACCTTACAAAGCAGTTTGTTATTTTAAACCATTTATCTATGGAACAGAGATACAGCCTATAACTAATTCTATTACTAGTTTCCTGTTTCTAAAAGTATCAGTCTAATATAGGGCTTCAGTCCTCTCCTGCAGACTTCAGGATTCACAACGGAACAGATTTTATTGGAATCTGTTGAAATGATGGTATTATGGGCTGCTGTTACATGGGAACATGTACGATCAAAGATGCAGCTTATGCTGAAACCATGATTTTCCCGAGATAAGACCCTTGCACATTTCATATAACACCAGTCATAAACACCTAGGACTCTACATTCATTACACTTTATGAGAGGTAGAAGTTGATTTTAATGATCGTGATCACAAATGCCAAGTTTCAGGGGTCAGCTAGAGTAGTAAGAACATTAGCGCTGAAATGTAAATGCAGAGGCGTGTCTTCAGCCGGTTGTTGAAGGTTGACATGGTCTCAGCAGATCGGGAGGATAGAAGCCTGCTCCACCATTGAGGAACAGAGAGAGTGAAGGTGTTTTGTTGCAAAATCAGACCCTCTGTGTTTGTATGTACTTTAGTTATGACTGCAGTAACCCTATTTACGGGCAAACCTTGAACCCCTTCAACCTTCAGAAGACTTCTGGTGGTTCATCCGGAGGAGAGGGAGCTCTGATTGGAGGTGGCGGCTCCATCCTGGGCCTAGGCACCGACATTGGTGGGAGTGTTCGTATCCCAGCATCCTTCTGTGGGATTTGTGGATTTAAGCCCACAGTAATGCGGCTAAGGTTTGTATGCATCTTTGATCTCTTTCCTCTTTGCGGTAGGTTTTGGACATTCAACAACAAAGGTTATACGTCTTAAAGTGCTCTATAAATTCTCTTGTGTCATTCCAAGTTAAATCATCAAGAGTAATCTATCTTGAGAGATGGCAGTGTGATTTAACAGTAACAGGGTTCACCATCTTAAAGTTCATTTAGCCATTACTAGTCATGCGCTCAGGTATTTATTCGAAATATAATTTAATGCTTGCATTCCTACAGCTCTCCAGTTTTCAGTAAACCGATATGTACTATATTTACACTATTTTACTATAACAAAATACTGTTATTAACTAGAATGAATCAAAAATGGCCTAATTACAAATAAAAGGAAACTCTTTGCAAAATTCAGATTAAAAAACATACTGCTTTATTTGACTTCTGTTCATTTTTATTACTTATAATAATACTTTTTTTACTTTTATTACTTATTTTATTACTTACATAATCATAAACATAATATGCTTCATTAATTGCATATGTGTTGCTGTATCTCAGAATCTCTTATTTTATATATATAATTCCTTGTTACGCATTTTTGATTTGTTTTGTTGACTTGTTTTCCTCTGCTTTGCTTTATTTGTAATCATTTATGTTTAGTGTTCGAGGAATCAGTTCGTGTGTGAAAGGCCAGAAGTCAGGTGAGATCACATCCATCATCCGTCTGGGCTAGTTTACCTTTGCACAAATAGAACATCCTGTCCTGTATGTCGTCTCATTGTGTTGGTTTACAGTGTTGTCCTCTCTTGGTCCTTTGGGAAGAGACGTCGAGAGCTTGGCACTGTGTATGCGGGCTCTGCTCTCTCAGGACATGTTCTCCTTGGACCCTACCGTCCCTCCCATACCATTCAACCAAGAGGTTCTGTATTAAATTACCACACACTAGATCACTGTATATGTGACGTGTCATGTGAAGGCAGAGTCTGTGCTCTTGTTAAACAGGTGTATGAGAGCTCAGAGCCCCTGAGGATTGGTTATTATGAGAACGATGGGTACCTGCAGCCGTCTCCAAGCATGGTCAGGGCCTTCAGGGAGACCAAGGACCTGCTGGAGAAAGCGGGGCACACGGTACACAGAAACCCTGCATCATTTATTATGTAAGGTAGAGGGTGAACATATTGATATTAAGGCTTTTGAATCATGGATCGGATCATTTTTTTTCGGATCAGCAAGAAAATAAAGGTTTTGTATCAGTAAAACCTTACTGTTTATGTACTTCTCCAATGGTTAAATATTGCAATTAATGGTTCATATGGATCCCTGATCAGCTATAATCTGTTATAACTCCTCATGCAACCCAATGACCGCTTACACGTATATTAGAAAAGAAAACTATTCATAAATGGTTTTGAATTGCTGATAAGAGTCTGAATGGTTCTAAAAGCTGTGTCAACACATTGTACATGTGTGATAAAGACTTGAAAAGCTGATGTTCTGGCATGTTGATCCCATTTTAGCTGGTTCCATTCCAACCCCTGCGGCTGGACCATGCCTTCCACGAGCTGACTATCCGAGGGATCTTGGCTGATGGGGGTCATACACTCTTCAGTCATCTGTACGTTCAGATTTCCATTCAAGAAAATGTAGCCACACCTTATCCGGAGTAACTAAATTTTGTGTGTATTGCGTGCATTTTGTGTGCTTTCAGGAAGGCAGGCCCCATTGACCCATGTCTCCGTGCTCAGGTCAACATGTTGAGAATTCCAGGTCTCATAAAGAAGCTCATTAGTGTTGTTCTCAAGCCTTTTGTGAGTGCTTCTCACCTGTGTTTAATTAAGCAATCAAATTGTCTTAAATAGAGGATCTTCAACCTAATATTTTTCACTGATCTTTATGTTTGTACTCTTTAGTATCCACGGTTGTCTGCCAACACAGATGCCAGTCTTGGAATTGGGTCAGTTATACAGATGCACATTTTATTCATTTGCATAAAAAAACAATTATGTTCAAAAATATTATTTATGATCACCCAATCTTACCAGTTACCAGAATTGTATTTTCATCTTTCATACATATATATATATATATATATATATAAATTAATTATTAAATCATTAAATATTATTGCTTAATTGTTAAATAGTTATTTACCCATTCAAACAAAAATCACCATAATTAATATTAAATTTAAAAAAAAGATATAATTAAAAAAAAAAAAATTATATATATAATATATATATATATTAGGGCTGTGAAAAAGTTTTCTTCTATTTTTGCTGCGCCGCTTACTCTGAATTAAAGTGACAGTGCGTTGTTCTTGATCTAAATTCAGGTGTAGTTGCAAATAGTGATTAATCCTGATTAATCCAATGAAAATCCTGATTAATTTGATTAAAACTGGAATCATTTGACGTGTAACGATACGTCGTATCGTATTGAACCGTTTGGTACGAGGCTTTCGGTTCGGTACGCATACGAATGAACGATTCAGAAAAAAAAGAAAGAGAATAAACTGTGTAAAATATAATGTTTTCAGTGCAACGTTCAACAAGGCAGCGCAAACGATGGAACAGGCAATCCGCGTCTGCTCCTTTGGTCACACATACACCACGAAATTAAATTGTGTATCTCTCCCCTGTCGTCTCCCCTCACACGGATTGTCCCGCAGGAAGAAACTGCGCGCTAGATGTCAGTGGATGGCGCGCACGGTCTACAAACACAGGACGCTCAGCTTTCACCATTTGAAATGGCCCAAATCTACTTTTTGTTAAGTTTTAATTAATCAATAAATACCATCCAAGGCTGACTTTTCCAAAACACTTCTTTATTTGCTGCTAAGAAACCGCAGAAGATATGTGAAGTATAGCTCCACTGTTGTAAAAGAAAAGGGGGGGAAACAAGGTCATATTATGTTAGTTTTAATAAATAAAAATGTGGGGGTCTTTTTTTTTTATTGTATTTTTCCCGTTTCGAAAACATACCGAACCGTGACACTACTGTATCGTATCGAACCGAACCGTGATTTTTGTGAACCGTTACACCCCTAATATATATATATATATACATACATACATACACATATTGGGGTAAGCTTTTCCTTTAATAGCAATTGTTTAACTTTTTTTTTGTCTTGCTTAAGGTCTATAGAGGAACTGTGGAGACAACATGCAAATGTTGAGGTAGTTTTTTAGTATATTGATGTTTTTATGTTGTGTGGTTTCATCAACACCACTAAAACACAAATGCACCTCACATCTTCCTTAACTTTTATTTATAAAAGTTTAGTTCTATTTATAATTGGACATTTTTCTGTCAAATTAAGAACATTCTTCAGCTTTTGTGTATGAACACAACAATACTGAAAACAGAGAATGTAAAGATCACATGCTCTATAGTGTTTACAGTATTGTTCTGTGTCCTCGCTCCAGTGCATTATTGTGACGGTGCATAACTTCTCCCTCGAATTGAACAAATTCCTGTTCCTGGCACATTCTGAATATAAAAGTAAAAGGTTTTCTGTTGTCTTATCTGCAGGAATACATTCAGGAGGTGATAGCAGAGTGGAAGAGACTGAATGTGGATGTTTTATTGTGTCCCATGCTTGGACCAGCCTACAATTTCCGTTACTGCGGGAGTCTCAACAGTAACGTCTTTACCTCATTTACATTACCATTAGATTTACATTATTCGTGTGCATGTAAACACAGGTTTGACATCATTTATGTCATGAATTTCAATTTATTTATTCATTTTTTCCTTGTTAATAACTGCACCACATCTTGTGCCTCACATGTGCAACACATCACTTGCTCAGCAATTCCAGTGAATGGGTGCCATCAGAATAAGAGTCCAAACAGCTGATAAAATCATCACAATAATCCACACCAGTCCAGTTCAATCAGTTAACTCAGGGGTTTGATGTTTGATGGCCCCTTCAGTTAAAGGGGTCATCCAGTGCTACATGCACTTTTTCAAGCTGTTTGGACTGAAATGTGTGTTGGGAGTGTGTGTACACAACCACCCTACAATGA
>JAUMHI010000041.1:1644728-1667100 GCA_032359435.1 Enteromius unitaeniatus
GGCTTGAACTACTTCAGTTGTGTGTAATGAATCTAAAATATATGAAAGTCTAATGTTTATCAGTACATTACAGAAAACTTTATCACAATATGGACATTATTCAGAAGGACCTGTATGTATATATATATATATATATATATATGTATAGATAGATACACTTATCCATTTGCTAAATATTTAGACTAAATGTCTATATTTGTATTCATATAATTTATATTATAAATAAGTACATTTAATATATACAAATAATTGTTTCTAAAATATATAGGTCTACATGTATGTGTGTAGGCCCTAAATATATATATATATATATAAACACACACAGTAGCCTACATGTATCACGTCAACAAAAACCTTTATTTTGGATGTGATTGATCGTGATTAATTGTTTGACAGGCTGACAGCACTATTTTTTATATGATATTTACAAATCCAGTGTAACAGGCAGGTGATTTCGACTTTTGAACTTTGAGGGCCCAAGATTCATTGTGACCAGTGTTTCTTTAGAAAAATGTAGTTTGGAGATTACAAGCAGTGGATGAAACTGCACCTGCAAATGTTTCACTCAGTAGACACCTGACTGGAAGTCAAAAAGTATGTCTGGCCCGGCACGTACATTCGGATTATGGGATAACGATGATTGTGAAGATTTCTGCGATTCAACAGTCCAGTGATTCAGGTTTGGGCGGCTTTGGGGTTCTTTTTGCTTCCCCTCTGGACAGGATTCTCTTTTCTCTCGCGCCGTTCTGCTTCTTTTCTTCTTTTCTCGTTTTTTTTTTTTGCTCTGCGTCACAGCACCCCCCCACCACGCTTCTGCTACGTTTGAGTTTTTCTTTCTTTCCTTATGCGGTGAGCTCGCCCCGAGGCCCTTATAGCCAAATTGGTTTACATTGGGGAGATAAATGCTTTGCAAATGCGCTTAAACACATACAGTAAAAATGCAGACAGTGCGTATCGGGATTACCGACCAAGTCAGAAGGCGGAAAGAGAGCCGCTGCTCGCCGAGTCTGTCTCAAACACTCTCAGGGAGAGCAGAGGAGGATTTAGCATATCCTTGCCTGTCAGTAATTCCTGGAATTATATAACGCCGCGGTAACAATAAAAGTCCGGCGGTATTGTGAAAGTATTGTTTTGCAGGGCTGGCAGAGCGAGTCGTCGGGCGGGTCAGATGGAAGGGTAAGACTGCGCCGCTTTGCAAAGTTTTCAAGTGAGAATCCTGTCGAGGGGAATTATGGGGAATCTGCTTTAAACCTCTGAAGTGAGGAATGAATTTCTGCTGAGCGGCTTCTTCTGTTGTCTTAACGCTGAGAGCGGTGGAGGAGTTTGATGTTCAAGTCACTTCCACGGAGAATATTTTGCAAGAGTTTTCTGCTGCTTGACTATTTTCTCTCTTTTTTGTACGAATTTATAGGTGCACTCAAGTCATATTAGGAGCCTATGAATGCTGTTTTATTTACATGGAGCGGGTCGCCTCTTGGAGGCAGACATTTTGAGATCACATGACCTGCTGGATAATAAACTACACATTTTGTATTTGTAGGACAATTCTGCATGGAATAAGTTATTCTCAATGAACAGGGTATGTTTTTACAATGCCATCTGAAAACATGTCATATTTTGAGAAAAATAATAATTTTTATTTATTGGTGCTATATGGTGCATAGCCTAACTTTCTTGATGGTAATTTTTTCCCCCTGTAAGGACCATGTACTCCAAAATTTGAAAAATGAAAATGTATCAAAAATATTTGATATACTTGTATTGCTATAATTCAATACACTTCAAAATGTATTTATTAATAATTTTAGAAGTGTTTAAATGAAATCAGTGAACGCGGTTTGTTGTGTAACCAAAATAACAATAATGATAATCTGCATTATGCAGGGGTTTTAATTGTAATAACCATCTAAAACACATAAACACAAATAAGTAAACTTTGTTATTAAAAGCAATCTCTTGGCATAAATGCATGGTAGTCTTTTTATTAATTGTGAACTGCTCTGAAACGCTACTGTGATTTCTGTTTTCTGGGCTCCTCTTTAGACCATAATTAATACTTTTATAATGACCTTACATTAAAAAAGAAGAAAGGAAAAGGCAGAAAAATCTGACTTTTAAAGGACACACTTTTTATTCGCAAATGTACTCCTAAATCCATTTTACAGTTTGCTCACATCTATCTTTAGTCTCAATGCTGCTGTCGGGCCCTGCTTCCTCAGTCCAAAAGAAGCATATAAAACTGCATTGGACTTTTGTTACGTTAGATGAATACATTTAATACAAGACCGCCCACATTGATATGTAAATAGCGCCTGTTCTGAAACTTCAGTGAGGCATCGGGGACATTGCATGATACTATTATTTCTAAACACCAGAATTACAAAAATGAAGTAAAAGAAGAGTGCAGCACCTACAGCTCTCCAGATTCATTTATTTTCAGCAGAACAAACAAGCATAGCGTAGTCACCCCTATGACTTTTTTCTTGCACCAAATGAGATGAAGTTTAACTAACAAACTTAATAAATAGTTCAAATAAACTGCAAAGTGTCCAACCCTCCCGAGTGTTAAAATCAGACACACCCCTCTGATATTTCCTGACTTCTCTACTTTATGCACACCCAGCAAGGTTAGAACAAAACTCATACCGTGCCATTGAAGCAGCCCTTTTTCACACTCCTTTATGGCTCCTCTAAAGGTCTTAGCCGTGCGGCAAAGGAGAGCTGTCACTGGGGAACCTGAGCCCATTGATGAACTGACAGCCACTGCCAGAATATGATCCTAATCCTGTTCCCAGCATTCTTTAACCCACTGCCACCGCAGTACCACCACATATTCAAGCAGCTGTCAACTCAGAAAATCCCTATAACAGAGCACAACCCTGATACACATCAAAGAGCTCAAGACGACCTCAACAGCTTAACACTCTCACACACACATATATAAGTAGAGATGAAAAAAAGCACCCAACCCAAAAACGGCACTCAAACACACACACAAAAAAAACACGTCAGTTGTAACTGTCAAAGAAGAAATTTGACATCTCGTACTTGGCATCAAGTTCATTTTATTGTGGTATAATTACAATAATCATCACTAAAGCTGTGGTGCTCTCAACCGCTTCTGCTTCAGGACACAAATTTTATGTTTGGAGAATAACAAAAAAGACCACATTACACTTTATTGATTTTTATTTTTACAATCTTTATTTAAATGTGTACAATACTTCAAATGACTAAGAGCACTGATGTTTTTTTCTCAGTTACATTTTATTTAAATTATTAAAACTATACTGAATTAGACAACTGACTTTTTTATTCATTTTGCTCAATTGCTAAAACTGCTATTAAGTAAGAAAATGTACTCATTTAATGAAGTATTAAAAAAAATATTTAATTTTAATATTTTTTAATTCAGGTACTAAAATGACTAAAATAGTATTCTTTAAAATGGCTTTTAAAGAAAAAAACAAAAACACACAAATCATATTTCTCCTTGTAAGGATAAAAATTTGAAGGCATGTTTATTAACCTAAAATTGCAGTACTAGAGATTAAGAGTTTTTTTATTATTATTATTAAATTTTTTTCTATTGTGTACAGCTACTAAAATGGCATAGAAACTGAAATTTTTATCTATTTATTTATTTTAATTGAAATGTGTACTATTACTAAAACGGCATAAATTATGAAAACTAATGTTTTAATTTTTAAATAATCCACCACACAAATCATGTTTATCCTTGTTTATTTTCATCACACAACTTTTTCATGTTAGCAGCTCCAAAAATATTTGACCTTTTACCTGTTAATCTCATTTTATTGTTTGCATTTAGCATTGTTTTCCCCTCACTGTCAGTGACTGACAAACCACTTGAGAGGGCATTAGAGGCATTAACCCTTCTTATGCTGTTAATAAAGATCCTGTTTTTTGTTCCGCTTTTCTTTCTGGAATGTGAATAAAATCCATCATTTAAATGCATTGCAGTTCCAGTGTATAAAGTATAGGCTGTTAACAGGTAACATGTCTTCTCCCTCTACTCCTCTGTTCTTCCTCAATTTAATCCACTGGTATCCTGACCTGTGTTAATCAGCTTACTGCGTGAATTTTGCCGCAGAGCTGCCAAACCTCTGACAGGTGGGTGGTGACCGTCTCTCTGAGGCTGATGTGGCTGATGGACTCCTTTTCTGCCACTGTGTTTTAAGCTTTTCTTTGGATCTCGGTTATCAAGATCACCACGAAGAGGGCAAAAGGCCAGACAGAGGAAGCACACGAACATTTAATTTGTGTGTTAACCAGGTTAAGTTTGCCGTTTATTTGTAATGTAGAGGTGATGCAGTGCATGCAAATTAAAAAGCTAATTTTAGAGAATAAACATGAAACAGGAGAACGAGGAAGTGTCAAATCCAAGTGAAATTTGAAACAAACCAAATTTTAGGTCAGTGAACTGTTGTTTTTCCACTGACAATACATTTCTCCAATTAAATGTACTTTCTTAATTTTCTTAATAAACCTGCTTTTTGCATTATCTAGGGCAGTTTAACTAATTAAGATGTTTATCATTTTTTATATTGTATAAGTGTTTAGTTGTCAAATATCAAAGGATTTTTTTTTAATTGAGGAAATACATGACTTCTTTTAAACTTTTAAAACTCAGTGGCAGAAATTGCATGTGCAATAAATTATTAGGCCCAAAAGAAACTTGAAAATCTGACATATAGACTCAATAACTAAAACAATAAAGCTCAGAATACACTTATTACTGTTACTCATTCAGTTCATATATGTGGTTTATTCCCTTTCATTTCACTGATAAATTATTCACATTTATTTAAACAATTCAGAGATATCCGATAGACTCTAAATCGACAAAACACATGGCATGACGTCAGGAGCATCAGATGATTGCAGGGGTTCATCCATTTGCTTTACGTCCCTTTATAACATCCACAGACAGTGAAGACATTTAAACTTCTTCAAATGTACAAACAGGAGGCTTCGCTAACCTTCTACCAAAGCTGTGGACCTGAATAAGCCTATTTACACAGACAACTTATTATTAATGTGCTTTTCTTATGTTTCAAAGTGCAACGCCAGGGGCGTTTGGAAAAGTTTAAAACCTCTGCCATGCAGCCGGACCAAAACACTTAAAAAGTCATCCAGACTTGTCCGTTCCGCCATGCTATATATAATGAAACAGCTCCAGCTGTTGATTTGAGCACATTAATGCGATGTACATCCTGAACACAAGACGTGGATGTAATGCACTGATTTGTGTGATTCAGTTTGGTAGCGTGTCCAAGCCGAGTGATGCAGCGTGCTGCTTGGCCCTCAGACGCAGGTTCTCGATGCTTGTGGTTTTGCTGTTGAGGGCCGGTAGAGCTCCGGAGCCCTGCAGCAGAGGGCTGCTCCACATCTGCTGGGCCTGGGACAGGGTCTGGTAGTAGGGCTGACATGGCAGGGATCCCAGCGGAGACGCCATGTTGACGTTCACACCCAGGTAGGGTAAGGAGGACGGCGCGGTCACATCGAAGGCGGGATAGTGCATGAGGTTATTGGTGGCGGCCATGTGCTGACGAAACTGCTCCTGGAGACGGAACAGACTGAGAGGAGATGAAGCATAGGAATTGGTCTGAGCCAATCCGCCACCGACGCCACTGGAGGAGGGAAGAGCTGGAGAACCCTCGTCTGACTCGTCTGAGGAGAGAGAGAGGACCACCAAAATTAACACCCTTCAGTGAACAGAAAGAAGCTTTTTGTGTGAAGTCTGAAGAAAATTGTAATAATTGAACCTTTAAAGTGGAAAGTTTGTTTTACCTAATTCATTGATTTAGCAATTTTCATATGACACGTTTAGGTGAATTACTTTGTCTCCAATTTGCCCCACATTTTAAACCAAAATAGTTAAAAATCTGTCATTATTTATCGTTATGGTGCCTTTTTGACATTTTTTAGAGCTTGACCATTCAGCTTATTTCCTTCTGTGCATCCCAGAAGAAAGTACCACTACGATTAATTACCCTACGATTCCGAATTATTTTCTTTAATCAATTGGGTTTCCCATTGAACGTTGTAAAGGAAAGATCATGCATGCTCATCATACCTGATTTAGGGTTGACTGGTTTGCAAGAAGGTGAACTGTCTCCTGTCATCAGGGTTGGCCCCGCCTCTTTTGTTTCATCTTTGATGGACAGGGACTCATCCTCTCTGTCAGTCATGTCCTCAGCCCCTGACTGTTCCGGTGAGGTGACATTCACTTCTTCACTCAGCTCACAGGGAGGGGGGCACGTAGGTCCACGCCCATCTGAAGGGGAGGGCGGGGCTTGAGCATCAACAGGCGGGGCTTCTTCTTTCCCCTCTTCCTGGGCTCCCTCCGTCCCAGCATCCTTCAGCCGCTGGAGCTGCTCTTTCTGCAGGCTGCGCTGCTTCTTGCGGAATTTCGCGCGGCGGTTTTTAAACCACACCTGCAAGCATAAAAACATTAATTAAGACACACCATTCATTTGAATAGGGTAAAAATATGAACTAATAGGTTAATGGTTAATTAGCCTATTCCCAGTACATTAAGGCAATTTTGCATTACTATTATTATTTGAGATGTAAGTGCTGCTAAATAAAATGAAAAAATCGTGTTGCATCAAATGTAATATAATCAAAACCTAAAAGTGTAGTTTGATATTTCACTGTGTAAAAGAAGACATGTTTTAGCTCAAAATCTAAAAAAAAGTAGTGTGCAGTCTGTGTCTTCTTAAGGTGTAAAACATACAATAGGCTATATACAATGTATAATTTTGCATAGTTTAATTATATATTTAATATTTTTTTATTATGCACCTTTCTGTCACTATTGGCTGGTGTCCTCGGGAGTTGTGAACTCACCTGTACTCGGGCCTCGGGAAGGTTGGTGCACATGGCCAGACGTTCACGCATGACCACATCAGGGTAGTGAGTTTTCTGGAAGGTTTTCTCCAGCGCCTCGAGCTGCTGCGCGGTGAAGGCTGTGCGACTGCGCCGCTGCTTTCTGTGCTGAGAGCCGTAGCGCGCCTCCAAGATGATGTCTGGAGATGTGCAGGGTGGTTTATTATTAATCATCTAGCCATCTAGCTATCGGTCATTATTTCAGGTGAGCGGATATTACGTCTTACCTGCAAGTCTCTCCGCGAGAGTGAGCGCATGGACGGAGGGCCGGTAGTCCTGTGCGTGCTGTGCGTGCTGGGCGGCCTGTTGATGGAGGTTGTACATGGCGCTCAGAGAGTTCATGGCGTGCAGAGAGTAACCATTCACTCCGTAGTGCTGCATCGCGTCCCTCTGACCAACGACAGATGATTAGGCTACTAAAAAAATAATGATTTCATGAGTGCTTTTGAGGTTGCAATGTTGCATCCAGAAGGATTTTCAGTGAAAGTGTTAAAAAGCATGAACAGAACTCAATAATGCAATTCTATTAGCAGAAATGTATTGTAACCTAATTTGCATCTTGTTTAAAATGTATAGCCTAATACGCACAGGTCATATTTCACTAATAAAATAGGCCTAATATAATAATGCATTTATTGCATGCATAATTTAAGTTCATATTAAATCCTTTATTCCCCTCAAAAATGAATAGCCTAATTATTTCACATATGCTGTCTTAATTGTGTATCAGTCGTAAACAATATAAACTTTCTTTTTGAGTATTTCTTGTAAAACGCAGAGCTCATTAAAAGCTTGATATTAGGATGCATATTTTAAGCTACGCAATTTTTGCAAATTGATTTAATTTGTATCGAATAGTTTTTACATTAATTGTACGTGTTTCCTTGTGTTTTCATGGGTTATAGGCCTATACTGACGTTTTGAATATTGAAAAATATTACATAACGGTATCCTATAGCTAATGCATCTGTTTTATCTGCCTGCAAATTGTACTACATTAAAGATCGATAATATTACTGTATCAAAACACATATAAATTTAATCAAACTGAGCGAAAACATTTTTATTGCTGATGACAGTCGACACAATCGATGATGAATGTTTTCGTTCAGTTTGCACACAGCCGTGAGAGCCTATGATAGATGGGGTTATGACAGGTCGTCTATCAAATTAATTAGGCACTTATAAATGAATAATTCGTTTAGATACGTTTAAAACCATTTGTAGTAATTATTGCGCGTTCACTTAAAAAAACTGGGCTCGAGGGAATATGCTTTTGACTATATCCATCTGCCAAATAAAAAGGAAAAAGGGTACTGCTTTAATAAAAGACATAGTTAATAATAATAATAATAATAATACAAAGCAGAAGACGGCGTTTTTAAAGCATTTTCTTAAGAAGAATGTGTAAGGATTTTCCATCATTAAGCTTCAGTTTGAACACTCTTTAATCGGTGATAATTGGCTACAGTGGGATTAATCTCTTTATTAGCCATTATTATTTTCTGAAGCAAGAATAAGTGTAAGCAGCCTGAGGGTTTAGGATTTAGCCCTCACTAAAGAGCCCGTGGCATTTGTGTCACTAAATTCCCCAATGTAATCATATTCCAGCCACATGGGAATACTTTAATTCGGCTGAACAAAAAGTGCTTTGCTAAACATTTTCTTTGCCCTCCCAGTGTTAAGCTCAGTCGGTGCTCTTTCGGTCCTTCCTCGCCTCTGGGCCGCTTCTGCTGGAGAGCTGCGTATAAATGCTGCTCCCGCGTCTGATGTTGGTGCAAATAGCTTTCATTACAAGTCTGACACGAGTTTGTGTTTGTGTTTGACCACACTTGGTGCACAGGCACAATTTTTCCCAAAACAGTTTTGATTAAAATAATTTCAGGCGACTTTCGAAGGTCACTAAAACAGATTTGTGCTCTCATAAATTAACATTTTATTATAACAAGTCATTGCAAACCAGGGTTTAATGCTGTCGATATGAATGCATAGGCTATTTGAATATATTTAGCATTTATAAAATAGGCTATACTTATTATTATAAATCAGTTTGATCATTTTTAAACTAAATATTACTATTACGAATGATCGGTCGAGCATAAAGCGACATGTGAAAAGGGTAAGAAAAAATATCTCTATATATATATATATATTTTTTAAAGGTCAGAATTTTATTGAATAGGTCTATGAATAAATCAACCATCAATAGACATCTAGCCTATATTGAACAACTTCTCATAATGCAATGTTTGTTAAAATTGTTTACGTTTTAATAAGTCTGACTTTAAAAAGACTGCGTCCTAAAGAATATTAAACAAAAATTAGATGATTAAAATCTCAGTCAAAACGATTTAGTTTTGTGAGTGAGTTAAACAGATCATTTCTCAATTTTATCTGGTGAAAGCAGAGTTTTTATGAATTTTAAAAGTGCTTAAGAGTACTCACCTCTCTGAGAATAGTTTTTCCTACTCCGGAAAGTAACAAAAGTAATTTAGCTGACAATTTACGCAAATAAACAGAAGTGATTTCCCCCAGTCAGTAGTTTTATATCCTGTTGGAGGTAAAAAGTATCCGAGACTGTTTACAGCTGCTCTGTTTTGAGGAATGTTTGATGTTAGTCCTCAAAAAATATCACAGCCTCCTCTGGTCAGCTCTCGAGGAGGTCCCGCCCACCGCCCAATGAGGAACGCGATGAGCTCACAGAAGGATCTCATTGGCTAATTCCACTGTCAATAACGGGTTCCAGTCTCCTTCAGTTCCAGCAGTTTTCATGGGTTCATGCTGGCCTGTGCAACTGTATGCTTTTCTGCTGCCTTTATACATATATACCTAAATCTGTCAAACAATAATTGCGCGATAACATTAGCTATCATAAATAATAATATAGACATGTTAAAGGTGCTCTAAAATGCATTTTATGCTTTTAGAAGTTTTTGGTGAATGAATAGGATTTAGCCTGTTATTGTTAAAGCTTTAATACACTACAAAACCAAATGCAAAGTTTAGGCAGCCTTTCAGTTAAACTACTAAACAACTGTGACACAGATGTGTTTTCAGGCAGGATAGGTATGAAAAAAGTACATGAGCTGTGAAGGGGGAAAGTGTTAGCTCTATTATTTGCGTTACACCTCTGACAAGCTGTTTTTAAGAGGGACCGAAGCAAAGAAGGTGGAGAGAGAATGAGATCTCTAATAGATGGCAGAATCTCTCCCGGCCTGGAGGATTTACAGAGACAAGACGCCATCTCAGCCTTTAAAACAGTCTTAAAATGACGGATGGTAAGAGGATTAAAACAATAATGCCCTTCTCTTCTTCAACCTTTTTTTTCTTTTAAATTTCTTTTTTTTTTTTTCCAGAGAAAGAGAGAGAATCATTTTGGCTAGAATTAAGAAAGTGGTCCTTAAATGTAAAGCTTGCATATTTTCTTTGATGCTGGGAAAAATCTGATGTTTTCAGTCTTTGCAAATTCATTTATTGACATTTTCTGATAATAAATTTGTATATATATAAAAAACCCACTAAACTAAACATAGGCTAATAACTGCTACCAAAGATTAAAACTGATTACTGATCTATCCGAGCTTCCTCCTGTTCTAGTGTTTAGTGCACATCTGCGCGCATTATATAGGGTCTAGAATAAAATCCGATTAACTTTTGAACCAGTGGAAATAAGAAGTTAAATAGGAGGTAAATCTGGGTAGTGTCTCTTTGTAAAGACCATTTTTAAGGCAATTAAAGCGAGAAGGAATTCCTCAGTGTCTCAGACTCTAATGCGCATGTGTCTGTGAACCACTAGAGAAATTCTACTGGGTAAAGTTAAATTTCATTTAGGGTGTCTCATCAGGCGTGGCGAGTTTTAATAACAACTTTAAGTGCTGACCAGCTATTAATAATTAATAAAAATGCGTATAAATACGAAAACGAAAACTCGTGGTATTGATGAGCAAAGGGGGATTTTGGCTTAGGCTATACTTTCGAGCGCAGGTGAGACCCCACAACCCTAATCCTACCCATCTTCTAGCATAAACAAGTTCAAGTCCAGTTCTGCGTATCTGTACCATGAGTTTTCGTTTTTATTTGGCATAAACTTCATCCGCACATTCGAGAGTTCGGGTAGCAAGGCGAGCTTCTCTGACCCAAAATGGCAAAAAGTTGGATTTGACCTCTGTATTGATTTAGTCTACTCTATGACATGATATTGTTTATTTATTTAGCAGGGGAATATAGTGGGAAAACTGTAACTGTGGTGGTATTTGTTCTATTGAATGTCAACTACAAATCGATTTCAGTGTGAACACTTTAATTATGAGCCGTTTTAGCAACACTTGCCTCTACAAACATCAATAGGCTCATCAAAGTTGTCTTTAAAGATGTTTTCCTAATACATAAACTGTAAAAAGTGACTTTGATTTTAACTGTAAAAAACAGTGAAAATGCTACGGTAAAAAACTGTTAAATGGTTAATGGAGGGAAAATTATAATAAATTAGTTTGAATTTGATGTATTTTCTTTGAAATAACTATGTTTCTTCTTAATCTTTTCTGTTTATTAGGGTTGTATTTTACAATGTAAATGTGGTAATGTGATTCTTCTTTATTGCATATTTTAGTTTAATGAGTCTCACCATGGTGGTCTATATATGTTCATATTTAAAAGCTGCTTGTGATGGGCTTTGGTTCAACATGTGACTTTGTCATCATCATCTGCATTTGGTTTTTATCAGTGTATGTCAAAGGTGCAAAACAGATTTCAGTAGTAACATTATATCAGTTAATGAAACTACAGTATTTAACTGTAAATTTAACCTAAAACTTAAACCTAAAATGTGGTTACCATATTTTTCATAGTTGAATTCCGGCAACCAGAGCGTCCTTTTTTTTTTACCGTAAATTTTACAGATTGTTTTTTTTTACAGTGTAGGATACTTAGTCCAACATATTACAAAGCTATGAAGAAGTTTTTACAATTCTAAAGTTGTGTCCTTTTACTTGAGGGTGTTTTGCGCTGACCACCAATTCTAACCACTTTTTGTCATTTTGGCTAACATCTTCATATTCAGTCAACATCTTCAACATATTCAGTCTCCGTGGACGTTGTTCTGTGTCATCAATCTCTGTATTTTCCTCTGAACAGGCTTCATCACAAAAAGCCTCTTTAGATGATTTAGCGTCTTTCCTCTTGGAGATGATGCTCTCGGATGGCAGATCTTCAGAACAAAACTTTATCCTCTCTTAAAGCTCAACCGACCAGCCAAAATGTGCAAGCTTACTCAATGAGGTGTAAAACCAACTTTAAACCAATGAGCCAAATGCAATACGCCGGTTTAGTTATCCTACTTGAATTTCATGTTTATGATGCATCCAATATTTTATGGTCTGAATTCAATCAAGTCTACTTCTGAGAGACAAACTAAAGAAACACTTTTAAAATTGTCTCTTATAGTGTTTTGAATGTAAACACATTACTTTGCCATTCATAGTGGGCTGAATCTCTGGTCAAGGGTATTGTAGTATGTGCTGATATAGGGAATATTAATAATTTTGATTAATGGCTTTAAGTTGAATGGTGTCTGAGGACTCTTATGACAAGAACAGCAAAACAACTTGCCAGAAGCAATCAGTTAGAGGTGTTATTATTAAGACATTTGGTTAAAATATTTTCTTTCCACTTCAGCTGAATCTGATTAAAAGGGGCCAAAATAACACTCGCCAGCTTTCAGTCCTTCCTCAGTGATGCTAAACAGCTCTGGGATTTTTCTGCTTCAACATGCATAAATGGTCAGCCCTTAGGTTTGAAGGCAGAGCTTATGTTTTTGGGATGGTTAACACAGCATGATGCTACTGCTGAGACAAGGATTGTCTAGCAATGTTTTTCTCTTCTGAAAGGGCATGGGGATGGCTTTTAAAGATTTTTAGTGATAGAAAGTAGTTTTTATTTGGCATCATTACTTAAACGATGCTGCTCACATGTCAAAATCTAAGAAATGGCTTCACAAACACAGTTTTGCTGGAATAATTCTTCAACAGTATTTCTCCAATTGCTAGTGACAAGTGTTTTTTAACTTCTTAAAGTGATTTTGTTAACTTTTATGAGTGCACTTGTAGATGACTTCAAAGAGACTAAAAGTGTAATACTTATCAATTAAATTTTTTATAAATGGGACATACTTCCCTGAAAGAGGGATTTTGAAGAGCTTTGGGACACCAAAGTCTGAACTTCCATCACTGTGAGTATTTGGACACCAGAGCTCTCCTCAATCAGTTTGGCCAACTTCCCATCCTGAGAACATTGACATATTGAAACTGGCAGCTGAGTTTCTTCCCTCCAGCTTGCGGCCGGACACAACAACACCTTTTGTGTTGGTCTAATCCTGAGGCTCCACCATCTTCGCAACTCTGGAGGATAAAAGCACCATCAAACCAGTACTTTAGGGGGAAAATCTTCCCTAATCCTAGCTTTACCTAAACAAAAGGATGGAAAAAAACAAGAGGGTGGAGAGAAATTGTGCAGAAACAGGGCAAGACCCGGAGCAAAGATCCATACAAACCATTTTCCTGGAGAAACTAAGCATTTCTGACAGGCTTTCAGGGCTACTATAGTGACACAAAGTACCAAGTCACAGAGAACGCTTTACAGATTAGATATTTGACTAGTTAAATGATAAAGCTTTGAAACTTTCATAGGATTTGATTTTAAGAAATATGTTAGTCTCAAAGCTCTATTTTCCTATTGCTACTGCTTTTAATGCACAGCTTTTAGTTGTACAAACCTAATCTGTATTACAAGCCAAAACAATTTTATTTTTTGGTTTGTTTTTTGAAGTTTTTAGGCTGCAGGTTGTTTTTGTGCAAGAGGGCAAGTTTGGCAATGCAATCATCCATAACATTTTGCAAAAGACATTTAAAGGGGCAAACATTTTGTTGCTGCAGATAAAGGTTTTCTGACCTGTCAAACTGTAGATATCTTGGTGCAAATTTCAGTCACTTGATTGAATAGTTTGTCAAATTACAGTTAAATACCGAAATAAAATTGATAAAACAGCCCAAATCTGTTTTGTATCCTTAAAATACACTGACAACCACCATAAGGGTGATGAGCAAGTCACATGATGAACCAAATACCATCACAAACAGCTTTTAGATATGAACATATAGAGAAGCTGCTCAGTGTCAATCACACAAACACTAAACACCACCACGGTGAGACTCGTTTAACTGAAATATGAAATAAAGATTAATTTAACAACATTACATATAACATATAACACTAATAAATATAACTGATACGAAGAAGAAACATAGTTATTTCAAGCAAAAAAAGCATCAAATTCAAACTTAAAATTTGAAATGCAATGCAGGGAATTCTGGGAATGTCAAATTTTACAGGAATTTGCCATTAATCATGTAACAGGTTTTTATCGTAGCATTTTCACCGTTTTTTACTGTTAAAATCAAAGTAATTTTTTACAGTGCAGTGCTAAATAATCTACTCAGTGATCTACTCCATTTGAGCACTAATAGCGGGTCTGGTTTGGGTCATGAGTTTTACACCTGTTGTATTCCGGTGACTGATTTCTGCAACCGATATAAATCTTAAATACGATTTCCTCCTAAATCTCACCCTCAGTGGCCACTTTATGAATCTAGCGATGAAGGCTTCCATTTTCTCCCTCACACTAAACATTCCACGAGAGAGCCGTTGTGCTCCTGATTCTTTCCTTCAGAAGGATATTGAGGTAAAGAATGAGCTGATGGAGTCAGACTCAAGCCATGCAATGACTCTCTGGAGTCTAAACACAGCCGTGTACACACCAACGCCTCGAGCTAACTGCTTCTACTGACCTCTTTGTTTTCTGTTTCCTAGTAAGACTCGTCTTAAGACAGACTTGTCTAATGAGTACAAAACCTTTTCAGTGCACAAGATACTCAGGAGCTAATCCGAACGAGTGTTTTGAAGCAGTTGATTGGGTCGTTAAACAATTACTTAAGTGTTTTATGCTTAAGTAGCACTTTCTTTAAAAAAAAGACACTTTTCCAATTTATGTGGGAATCACTAACCATACTGACAAGTGGAGGAATATCATAACAGTAGGAACAATGATGTTTTGACTGTGCAAAAGGAAGAGAAATGTATATGAATAATTCACATATTTACTTACACTCATGTTGTTCTAAATGATATACCAATTTTAGACTATTTACATTTAAAAAGATACCATGTGACTTTAGAAGATGTGGAAATATTTTTTTTAGATTAATCATCCAGGGTGATTTACTAAGGTCATTGTCACTTTACTGGTATTTGTGCTATTATTTAGCACTCCAAAAAAGCATGTCTTAACCCATTTGATCTCTGCATTGTCAATAGATCAACTGCAGAGCTTTCCACTCAAATTAACCCTTTTATTGATACACACTGAAAAATGCTGAGTAAAATACAGTGAATGTAATATTATTAGTATATCCATGAATAAAATATTTATTTTGTGTTTTAAAATTGAGTATGTGTGAGTGTACCTGTGTTTGTATTTATGTGTGTGAGTGTGTTGGTATTTGTGGTTTATGGGCCAATGTCCCCGTAATTCAAAAGGCTTAAAAAACATACTAAATGTGTTTAAAACTAAAAGTGCACATAGGGTAGGGTTAGGTGTAGGACAGCACATACAGTTTGTACAGTATAAAAACCATTACACCTAAAAACCAACGTGTGTGTGTGTGTGTGTGCAGCCACAGGGGTTCTAGCTGCTTCAGTGGAGTCAAGGCTGTCAAGCTGCTGGCTGTGTGTCTAACTCCTTCACAGATGCAAACACTGAATGAACCCTCCAGCCTGTCTCTCACTTAGCTGAAAGAGCCCTCATTGAGCTCAACTAACCATGTAACGAGTGAGAGCAACCTGTTAGACGGGGGACCGCCAGAGAACACACACACACACACACACACACACCGCTCAGACGCTTGCCTAAACACAGATAATCCCTGTTGCTCACTGTAGCAGCAGGGTGCTAGTGAACAGAGCAGTGATGGATGTGTTTGTCTACTTATCTTCCCCTAATGATCAATTGATTTGCAGCCCCCGGGCAGCCACACAGTCCAGCTTTTGACCGATACGGTGGTAGTGAAATCCAGCTGAGGTCAGTCCAAATTATTTCCACATGTAATACTTCCATGCTCTATTATTTTTTGTCCGTCCAAAAGTTTCAAAATCCCTTTTGATGGAAGCTGTTGTTCGGGACAAGCGCAGCATGGAAGTTCAGCACTCCACATAATAGCTTTCATTATTTACAAAGAAGGAACTTTTCTAGGAGCACTTAAAAACTCAGCTGACTATATCTGAGTCTTTTCAGAGGAGTGACAGCCTGGTCTGACATGAAATACATTATGTAAAACTATTATTTTGAAATTCATTATTTTTTAGTAATTATTATGGAATACATTTTTATATTGTACTTAAAAAACATCTAATTGAAAAAAATAAAATCACACCACAGGAATATTTAAAGGCGTCATTAAATTGTAGGACATATTAAAGCACTAAATTAGTAAGTTAGTTAAGTTAAAATATATATATTTTTACATTTATATATTTATTTGATTAAAAAGAAATAATAATAATAATAATAATAATAGCAACACATAGTCTTTAGTCATTAATATTTTTGGTTGATTTCCGAGATAAAAAGATTGTAATATTTTTATATCTGCTGTGCACTAATCCTAATAATAATTTAACAAATGTATATTTTTTCCTAATACAAATATAAATTGCATTAAAGCTATCAGGCATGGACTTAAAGCTACAGTAAATTGTAAGTACAAATAAATTCACAATTGTTTTACTTAACAGTTCTTTACCTTAATGACACAAATTACTTTTAATAATTTGCATCTACATATGGAGCAGTCAGTTGTACACAATAGCACTAGTGCCGAACTGGATCAAACAGACGAGTAAGAAAGTATAGCAAGAGCAGTATAAATTTATATAAATGTTTCCCATTTGAAAAAAAAGCCACAGCTTTTTAAATAAGGCCGGGAATAATCTGTTTCCACTGTGCTGTGAGATCCTGCAGGGATTTGCAGAAACATTCGCCCGTGACACAGATCTACATAATCATTTTAACTTTCTCCCCATTCCTTCCCATGATTCTCCTGCTGTCACTTTAGATACTGTTAAAACTGATTTGGGTTCCTTAATCTGGCGGTATTTCTTACACTTTTAAAATCTCTAATATTATAAGGAGATTATTTCATTTATAATTGATTGAGTGCATTTCCTGGAGTGCCACTTCAAAGTTGCTGAATTGAAGATGCATTTAATAGTCAAAGCATGCAGAAAAAGAGAAGAGAAAGAGAGAAAGAGAGAGAGAGAGGGAGGGCTGGAATAGGGCCGCCAGCCAAAAGCTTGACTCCCATGCTGTGGGAAATGAAGCTCGCAGTCTTTTCTTAAGAAAGCGAGAGGCAAAGATGTCATGAGGGCACTGACACAGGGCAGGCGGTGATAATGCAGTCCTGTTTGATTCAGTATAATTATGGTATAATCCAGATTCTACATCACCCATGTGATCGAGTGTTACCAAAACTGCCCAAACAAAGCAAAGTGAATTAAACTGATGAATAAATGGTAAAATGTCTTTGATTAGAGAAATACTTGTAGGAATAGACAGCCCAGACTCAAGGTAATTGTATATATTTTACGAGGTGGCTAATACGTACAAATTCGTACGAATTTATACTATTTTTGCTAAATCATACATATTTTTGGAGTTGCCAATTCATATCAATTTGTACAAATGACCTACTCCTAACCCCACCCCTAAACCGCCACTGGGGTTTAGACAAATCGTACAAAATGTTCCACCTCGTACAAATTTGTATTCGAATCAAATATTTGCTGAAAATTTGGCTCATCCAAGATGTGGATGAAATTTCGATAAATTTAGCCTTATATCAATCACAGGATCCTCTACAAAGTCCAAACAGTTGATAAAAACATTACAATAATCCACATCATTCCAGTTCATCAATTAACATCTTGAAAAGCCATGTCTTTGTAAGAAACTAACCTATTGAGAAGCCATTTAAATTTTATTAAATTGTCGCTTCTGGCCAAAATAGGGGTCCATAATCCATAATATTGCTTTTTCTATGAAAAAGTCCATCCCTTGCCATCCTATCACATCAGAATCTGCCAGTGATGCTCACCTCTCTCGGCGTCACCTTTTCACTGGAGAAAGCAGTTATTCATTATAGTTAGGAATTTCGTCTATAGAAGCAATGGTTTGAAGTTTAAAAATGTATTAGTGATGGATCTGTTTCTTACCAACACGCAGCTTTTCACTTTATACGACATGAATTGCAAAAACATAAATTATAAGCACAGAATAGATAAGTGGTTTGCTCCACTGTGTTATAATGCTTAATAAAAGTCTTTAGTCTATATGATTTCTCAGTAGATTGTACTACCAAAATAACTTTGGTGGTTATAGGTTATAATACTATAACCTATTTTTATGAGGCCTAACATTAATAGACAAAACAATTAATGAACATTATGAACACATTGGGCAATGCAAACATAATTTCCTTGATTTTTATTATTATCTCCAAAAAGCAGGGTTCAGCTTCTCTCTCTGCGACATACAAGCCTCTAGACTTCCAGTCGGGGCTGATCAGGACACCTTCATTAACACAGTGAGGAGAGGAGGCTGGAGCACAATTTCAGATTATGGGTATGTCGTCTTGCTGATCATTTATGAGGGAAATGAGTTTTGACAGTGAGAAGGATGCCCCCCACAACCCCCCGTCTCAACGGGGCCATGGCCAAATGGGATCATAATCCTCTTAGTGCCCATCCTTATTAAACACCTCTCTAAACGACATGAAAGGCTCTGGCAGGGGGAAAAAATACTATTATTCCCCCAAAATAGAATCCCGGGCCCCTCACTGTACAGTATGTGTATTTTACTTTTAGTTTCATGACAAGTGTGTCTAAGACTTCTCAAGGTATAATGTATATGAGGATCTCACCCCACCCCAGTGTTTCTGAGGCACTCACGGAGCAGATTGAGAGCTATTAGAGCTCACTTAATGAACATAGCACTCCAACTCATTAAATTAAAATCAAAGCTGTGAAATTCCTAATTAATTTAACAAACCACTTAGCCCTTTTATTGCAAAGATTATCATTTATTTGTCCTATTTTGCTATTGCCTCGGAGGGTGGCACTGGAGAAGGAGAGGAAAGGCACTCATGACCAAACCTGAGGTTTATTCGTGACACGTTTTGGTGAGCTTTTACATTTGCTATAAATAGAACTTCTTATATTAAAAACTAACACTCAAGTTCTGCCCACATTTAAAAAAAGTTATTACTTTCCATAAAAAATAACTAAGTAATGTAATTAGTTACTTTTTTAGAGAGTAATGCAATATTGTAATGCATTACTTTTAAAAGTAACTTTCCAGAACTCTGCTGAAGACTGGAGTAATGATGCTGAAAATTCAGCTTTGATCACTGAATTGAAATAGTTCAAATAGTTATTTTATATTGCAATCATATGTTAGAATATTACGTTTCACTGTACTTTCTCACTTCTGCATTTACTCTAAAACACTGTGTTTGAAACAGAATAAATGCGTTTCTGTGGTAGACCTGTCAGAGCTGTTTCTCTCGGCTAATTCTTTTGGTTTTAAATTCCTTATATACTTCCTGTCTGTCTTAAGCTAGTGTGAGGACTGTATTATCAGGGTCCTGTCAGAATGTCACACCTTTATTAAAAATACCTGCAGTTTGCCTTCACTTTGACCTGCTCTGGCATCATCTAAACACACTTCTCTCGCTCTCTTTCACACAGACACGCTAGAAGCACGGTCACTTTAATCTTCAGCTGGTAAATATCTGCTCAAAAGCATTAAGCCATATGATCAGAGCGACCACATTGTGTTTAAGAGAAGAATTAACACGCCTGAAGTTACTTCAACGACTGTGAAGGGTACACAAGCGTCTGTGATTTCTGAAGAGAGTTGATCTGTGTGTGTTTGTTTTGTGAATACTGGCAGGACTCTTAAAGAGAAGGTCAGAAAGTCAGTCCAGGAGTTTTGCGAGATGAAAAGTTATGTCACTTGTCTCTCCTCACAGGAATCTCTGGATCTGTAATCTCTCACACCTTCGTCCTATAAAACCGCCTGAGCTTTTCACAGTGCTCTGTCAGAGTTAATATTTGCCGTGACCTCTTGTACAGAGACAGAGAGCGTATGACTGTCTCTGTCTCTGTCGGCACAGTGGACGCGTGTCTTAAACACACACTTTTTCAACTGTTTTTCTGTCTTTCTTTTGTCGCTTGTTTGATGATGCCTTTCCAGCCTGTATTTAGTTTGTAACCAGGCTGTTTTGGTCACCATTGACTTCCGTAGTAGGAGAAAAAGTACTGTGGAAGTCAATGGTGACACAAAACAGCCTGGTTACAAACTTTCTTCAAAATATCTTCCTTTGTGTTCGTCAGAACAAAGAAATTTATACAGGTTTGGAACTACAGGAGGGTGAGTAAACGATGACAGAATTATCATTTTTGGGTGAACTAGTGCTACTGATGCATCTTAATTCACAAATTAATAACAAACAAAACCATAACATTTTTACTTTGAAGTATGTACTGTAGTAGGCAGTATGTGATTCTGCTTTACTAACTTACATACAACTTTGTTTTAATTTGCATATAAGCTAGAATTATTACCATACACTTAATAAGTTAAATTGGCAGTGTTTTCAACACATTTTACCAGTGATGTACATTCAGTAGGAAAAATACAATCAATTAATCAAAAGAAAGAAATGTAAAAATTAAAGAGAAACATTAGGCCTTTTTCTGGATATTGTAGTCTAGTACATTGTCTTACAAACAAAGACAATGCTGTCTACTACTAATCTTATCCGTTTTTCAATAATGTTCTTTTTTAAATTACACCAATACTGAAGATAATGTAGAGGGACCACACAAAAAAAGAGACATGTGAAACTCAAAAAATCTGTGGAAATTTAAGTTAAGTCAACTTTTTTTACAGTGAAGATACTGTACATGTTTATGATTATTTTGATAAATAGCGAGTTCAAAAGAGCAGCATTTATTTGAAACAGAAATCTAGTTCTTGTGTTTGGTTACCAGCATATATTAAAATATCTCAATATGTCCTAAACAGAAGAAGAAAAAGGTTTGGAACAGCTTGAAAGTGAGTAAATAATGACAACAAGTAAACTTTTAATTGAACTGGCTCTTTAAGGAGCTGGTTAAATGGAATCAGAATCCTCCACTCTTTTTGTCAACCATACCAATCATAATCTAGCACACTGTGTAGTGTGGTGAGTCGGGGCGCAGCCTGTTTGTCTGTTCTGTAAGACTAATGCGAGGACTGCCAGCCTATAGGAGGCGCTGCAGCGGCCGTGTGGAAGGATTTACAGAGTGTTTAATTCTCCCGAGTGTGATCACTCGTGGGGACAGGGATACTCAGCACGGGACTCCACCCCCTTCTTTTCAGAGTCTGCGAGGAGCTTTGGGATGGCGTTAAAAAAGAAGATTAGGTTTCCTCCCAAGAGCAAAGCTCCTTAAGGAGTATCAGTGTGCCTCTCAGTCTCTGGTCACTAACAGTGAGAGGAGGAGGGGAAGCAGACGGCATTCATAACACACACCCATGCAAAGGCCAGCAGGGTCATCCGTACATTCACGTCTCAAAGATAGCCATGATGTGATTATCGAGTCGCCCCTTCAAATGGCTTTCATGTGGGGTGGAGAGATATTTGACACAGACCATGTTCATGGCATAGATATATAATGTGCTTTTGCTCTTGCATATAGCTTTTGCTTATTTAATCCTAATTACTGTGTGATTGAAGACGCCATGAGAGTCCAAATCAGGAGGAGTCACACTGAGACACGAGAAGAGTGTGAAGGCAAACTTTGTGACATAAGAGCAAGGTCAGAAATTAACGAGGTGTCTCGAAAATAAAGTTTCTTAATGAAATGATGCTTCAGTGAAGAGCCTTATTTCATTTCATAAAAAGGATTCTTATCTGTTAGGTCTTGTATTTAATATATTACAATAATTTATCAATTAGGTTTGGGTTTAGTACCTTTATTGGTTCTGTAAATATTGGATGCGAGATGTCAGAAGTGAGCATTGTTCAATGTGTAACTAATTTAATAGAGTTTAAAAATAGATCTGAAAGTGCAGAAAATATACAATATAGAGCTGTTTAATCCAACAGACAATGAGTAACAGTGCAGATTTACAGAGGTTATGCAGAGGAAGTATGACAGATCGATTCAACACTGACAAATAAAGTGTTTCACGAGTTTGCGCTTCCGTATAGTAGCGAATGTAAATAATAGCTGTAACATCCGTGGGTTATTCTATGTTTCATGTCATGTCATGTTTTGTTTATGCTCCCCATGTGCTCTGTGTTTC
>JAUMHI010000041.1:1667220-1689780 GCA_032359435.1 Enteromius unitaeniatus
GTTAAGCTTTTTGATTTATATTAAAGATGTTTATGATTGAACTCCTGCTCTCTCCGTGCCTTCCCTGAGCACACACGGTACAATAGCATGTTTGGCGTGCTGTTTGGGGGAGAGCCGGGAGCTCGGCAGACTCTGAGCCCTAGTAGTATGAACCCTGGTAAGGGCAGAGCTCAGTGTCCGGATCGAACCCCCTTTGAGGACGTGAACGGCGGAGAAGGGGAGGAGGAGGGATGCTTAGAACAAGATACGGAAGGAAAGGAAGTGGGCTTATTTATAATGAGAGTATTAGGACCGGATTGGCTAACAAGAGGTAGTGACAATGATTGATAATGCGGTGCTTGCTGTGTCCGATTATCCGTTCACGCTTCTCCTGAAACTTAGTTTAGCAACATCACTAAAATCTGCTAACATACAAAAAAATGGCAGTGAATTATCACTGAATTAAATGTGAACGTTTGAAGTAGTAAAATAGTATTTTAGTAAAGTTTCAGTCAAATATTTCTTGTAAAACATTAAAAAACATTTTTACAGTATGTTACAGATTACAGTACTGATCTGAATTTTGGGCATATATGCTAATTTTCTCTAAAGAACACCCAGATGGCTGACTTCATTTGCTAATATTTGCAGTAAACGACCAGAACGGTGTCCCAGAATGCAGTGTTTGACATTCAGCTGAAATTTCTGCCAAATTGTTAAGACATTTAATTGGATTTAAAATACTAAACCATATCCAATAACTGCACTTAAAGAATCAAATGGGCAAGTTACAACATAAAAGGACTTGTAATTTATGTGGTAATAAATTTATTGTGCAGTGAAAAATCAAAGGTCAGAGAGATATAGAAATGGTCATAAAACGCTGCCCTGAAAAATATCTTCTGCGTGTTCAGATTACTTGAACAAAACAAGCTGAAGCAATTTTGATGCAAATAAATTTTTTATAAATTTATTGCCACTAAAATTTGCAAAATTAAAGTTAACTTAATCATTTGTGTTGGGAAGTGGAAATGTGGAATAATTTTTATCATGATAAACCTATTTTTGAGTGTAAGTTATGAAAGTTATTGCTTCAGACAGTAATAATATGTGAATTTGAATACCATGAACTGAATAATCTACTGGTGCATTTCCACACAATGTAAAACAAAATGGACAAACACAAACAAAGAAACATGAATAAAACAATAACCATTTTCCATTTTAGTAATCAAAAGCCAAATTTAAGATGAAGAAATAATATAATATTACAATAAATGTAAGGCTTCTTAGTATATTCATCATAAATTGATATCAGCATAGATTGCCGTCCAGACAGTGTAACACAGTATCATGTAACTCATTAGGTGCTGTTGTGTATTTGATAACATCTTTACAGCATTTCATTGATGCTCGGGAGGGAGCAATAAAGCAAAATAAATTCCTTGCACATTGCACAACTGAAAACAGTGATGACAGTGCTGAACGAAAATGTTCAGCTAAAAAAATCCAATGACTTATTGAGCTTTGTAGCGGAGGCTGGATAAGCTTTATCTGGTCCATTCAAATTCACAAAGGTTCCCAGGAGGCTGGATAACTGCTCACGTTTCAGGACTGTCAAGGCCTGCCAATGGCCATAATGGCTCCTAATTCCATATTAATGCAGTCTAAATGAAGTGTCAGAGGAAGATTGATCTGTTCAAGTCTCTGTCTGAGCGCCAGCCGCTGGGCAGCAGTGCCTCAGGCCCAGAGCCTCAGCTGACCGTCCAGTGTCACTGAAGAAAATGGCAGCACACACGGACGTCCTGCATAATAAAGTGATGGGGGTTGAGTCAAACCTATAGTTTGTTGACAAGAACATGAGTCGCTCTGATTTGACAGTTGTTCTTGCTTGGTGGGCAACAACCCAAAATCCATTCTGTTTCCCTGGATAATAGGCAAAAGCAAAGTACAAAATAAAATGAAATAGAAACTGACAAACACTTTAATAATTACCTAAATTGGAATAGCATACTAGAATGGTGTCTATTTTGTAAAAAAATTCGAAATTTTAAAATATGAAATGAGAGCTTCGAAACACAGAAAAGACTAAAGAATTATTATTATTTTTTTATTAGTTGAATAATTTATACATATATATATATTATTTATATATTAATTATTTCTGGATTTAAAAGTACCAGGGTTCATCATGGTACAGAGTATAGTACTCCTATAAAACCACTTTATTTTACAAAAGACTGTCATGACGTCCTCTAGAGTTATAAAAAGTAAATCAGTGGTTCTTACAACCTGATCTCACGGCAATTCGTACATATTTTACGAGATGGCTAATTCGTATGAATTTGTACGACCTCACTTATTCTAAATCGTACATATTTTATGAGATGCCAATTCGTTGGAATTTGTACGAATGACCTAAAAATAACCCCACCCCTAAACCTACCCATCATGTGGTTTTAGATAAATCGTACGAGTGAGGTCGTACGAATTAGAATTCGAATTGCTCGTGAGACTGTGTTGGTTCTTATGAGGTGAGTAACAACCAAAAATATACACAAACATACATACTGTGGCGATCAGCTGGATGTGCCAGCAAGACTTTGGATGGCACTCCAGCTCTCCATTAACTGCGGTTAACTGTCTGAGTTAACTGAGGGCGCCGTTCCCGTCACTCGCTCACACACACTGTCAACCTGTCCTGTATTTTCATTCGTGTTCTTTCATGTTCTGGTTTCCCTGTCTGGATTTATTGTTACTGACCCCTGCTCTCGTTTGGACTATTGTTTTTGCCTCTCCCTTTGGACTCCCATTCGCCATTCGTTTTCTCTGACTACTCTCTTGTTTTGCCTCTTACATAATTGTCTGCCGGTGATGACCTAGCCTGTCTGTGTTTGCCCTGTTGTCATTAAACACTCTGCATTTGAATTTGCAAGCCTCGTCATCTCTCAGCCTCGTAACACATACATAAATACATACATATATAAAGCATGTGCTATTTTACATTTTGTCAATGTTTCCCTTGACCTTTGGTGTTTGGTTGTCAGTAATTTTGCATTGTTTGATCTACCCATCAGCTTAAATGATCTTCTATCTTATTATTTAATTCATTTATAAATCTTCATGGAACTGTATTAATGAGTCTTAGTTGTGCTTAAAGTTTGGTATTTTCTTTTAAGTTATTTTTTTCCCTAATGACATCTTAAAAAAAAAAAAATATGGTCACACTTTATTTAAAGGTCTGATTCTTACTATTAACTATGACCTTTGCCTCAATAAACATAGTTGGTAAGTAGTTGTTCATGCTGTGGTGTAGGAGTAAGGGATTAAAAGGCTGGTAATATAAAATACTATCTTTTTATTATAATGTAATTTTTCCTCTCAGACAGTTACTGTTCCTTAATAAATATATAATATGCATCCATTAATCTCTGACCACTGTTATATAATAATACAGTGCTGAAGCTGTGTTGGGTCCATCAGACGTCCGGCCTGCGGTGGATGCTGGGAAAAGCGTGTGGATCTGTAGCGGCTGCAGTTTGATTAAGCGTAAAGCAGGGTTTTAGGGACATGCAGGCAGGTTAATGAAACTCTGCAGGACAGCAGCTTCTCCTGGTTTACACCCTGCCTG
Organism: Enteromius unitaeniatus; assembly: GCA_032359435.1. Taxonomy (NCBI): domain Eukaryota; kingdom Metazoa; phylum Chordata; class Actinopteri; order Cypriniformes; family Cyprinidae; genus Enteromius; species Enteromius unitaeniatus. The sequence goes on from JAUMHI010000041.1 coordinate 1,670,831, forward strand.
GGAACCGCAGGTGACAGAATAAGGTTTAGTATCTGTAGTTAAATCCCTCACCTCAGTGTACCTGCTGACTGCTGGGCCACCAAACCCCCCGCGTCCCCTTCCAGCATCACACTACACTTCATATTAACATCACTGCTCAATTACTACAAAATGTATGTTATGCAAAACTTTGGGTTGTTCTCTGTGGATACCAGGGCATTGAGGTTTTTCTTATTTTTTTTTGGTTTAACTCAATTTACATTTTAGAGCTTTTCACAAAAGGTATTTCAAAGCAACTTAAAAAAAACATGCATGGTTCTATTACAATCAAAAACAGATTTGTTTTTATTTCAAAAGTTCAAACATTAATGATGGGAATGGTTTAAAATGAATTAGTCCAAAATGCACCCTGTTTACTTTAACTTTTTAATATAGAATTTTTAAAGTGTTTATTTATAATGAAAGTATTTTATTACCAGTTTTTATTATTATTGTTCTGTAAATTAGGTAAAATTCTTTTATAAAATAAAGAACAATAAAGTGCCTCCTGTACTTCAATATATAACAATATTTCTTATTAGATTTCATAAAATGGCCTTTTATTTAAGTGCTAAATTGTGTAAAATGTGACATTAAAAAGTCTTTCAGGATGAGCCTTGAAACACAGACATAGAACAGGGAAATTATTCATTCTTAATTGTCTGTTTTTTTTTAGCTGGTTATAGTTTAAACTACATAAGTTACAAAGCATCAGCTCCAAAATCATGCATCCTGTTAACTTTTTAAAATAAAATGTTTTACTCAGAATTAAAGTGCATTTTTATTAACATTAAATTACAAAGTTAAAATCTGTTAAATAAAAAATGAGCAGCATGGAACAGACACAGAACAGATATATATTTTTGTTTTATATATTTTTTAATTAAGTCAGGAACGAAAAGATTCATCAGTAGAGCTCCTATAAAACTGAAGTAAAGACCTCCATCAGCTCATAAATCAGCTGTCAAACACAACAGAGCTGCATACAGTCCATGGCAATAGTCCAGGTATGTAGGTTAGTCTAAATGCACCTGCCTTTCATTTGCACCCTCTGAAATGGCTCCTGCCTCCCCAGTGGCTGACAGATGCAGAAGTAGGACATACCGTTGGGAGAGGAGCATAGTTTCGGTGGCTCCCTGCCTCCGTGGGTTCGGGCTGGGAGGGGTTCGTCTAATCTCCAGCGATCCACTTGGGTCTCGGATTTATAAATTCCCAGCAATCTAGGATTCTCAAATCCGTCTTGATTTTGTGGGTCTGGGGGTGCGGGGTGGCGTAGGGGTAGTGCTGGGGGGTTGCGAGTTGTTTGTGATGTCCTTTAGAAAAAGAGCTTATGGGTTCAGTAGAAGAAACGTGGGGAGCTAATGTGAAGATTTAGGACTTTCTGTGAGGCTTGGCCTCCTCTAAGCTCTGTTTGCTTGAGCCGTTTGTGGGGTCCTGCTCGTACTAAACCCAGATTAATATTCCTTTATATCCAGCAGCCCAGACACACACGTACACACTCACAGAGGAATCAGTCCCCCTGCAAACACACACACACACACACACACACATAGATGCACACACCTTCTTTTGGCCATAATCGCCTCCAGTCTCTAATCCATAGCTGCTCATCTTTCCTGTTATCTGTCCCAGTAAGCACCTTTCTCACGGGTTATTTCCATATGGAGAGTGGGAGGAACGACACTGCTGTGTTTGCTGTGTTTCACACAGTGCCCTTGACCCCATAAACCATTTTTATTGATGAAGATTTCACATTCATTTCACATTCAACCAAAGACAGCATTATTTTAAAAAGAAGGTTCATGTATTGTTTTGGTCTCAAGTAGTTTCTCTTCCAAGATCAAGACCTCATACACCATTTTTAGGAAGTTCCAGAAATTGGACAAACATTGGATGAATATTTGGGACTAAAGATTAAAATGTATATATCTGATAGTATTTAATATAAGAAACATTTAAGTAACATATTTTATCCAAGTAGTCAGAAAAAGTAATTTGAACGATACAAATCAAGAATTTTGCCAACTTCATGATCCTGGGATGCTTTTTAAAACCTGTTAGCCTCATGTATTATAAATTATACATTTAATATAATAAATGAAAAAATAAAGCAAAAAAATAAATAAATAAAAGTTTAATATTCATGTAGTCTCGTAATTAACAATACAAAAACAATAAAAATCAATGATCTTTATTGAAGATATTTTGAAGCAAGGTTCTAAGTCTGTGTTTATTTGTTCAAAAATACAGTAAAAATGGTAAAATATTGTTGCAATTGTTAATTTTTTTTAAATAACATGTTAAAAGTAATTAATTTCTCTCATACAAAGCTGAATTTTCAACATCATTACTCCTGTCTTCAGTGTCACATGATCCTTCATTATTATTATTATTATTATTATTATTATATGCTGATTTGTTCCTTAAGAAACATTTCTGGTCGAAAAAGTTGTGCTCCAGAATATTTTCGGAACATTTTGTTACAGCATTCATTTGAAACAGAAAATTATAGATCGCTGTTAAGTTTAATGAATGTTTGTTGAGCAAAACTATTAATGGGTAACACTTTACAATAAGGTTCATTAGTTAACAACATTTAACATTTTTAACATGAACTAAGAATGAACAATACTTCTACAGCATTTATTAATCTTAGTTAATGTTGATCACAAGTTGTGTTTGTTAACATTAGTTAATGCACCATGAACTAACATGAATAATCAATGAATGACTGTATTTTCAATAACAAACATTACATTAACAAAGATGAATAAATAGCATTATGGATGCATCGTTCATTGTTTGTTCATGTTAGTTAAATAATGTTAACAAATGACACCTTATTGTAAAGTGTTGCCTATTAACGTCTTTGAAATAAATCCCTAGACTTTAGAGCAGTGTAGTGTATAATTGTACAAGAATGAGTAAATATAGTGTCACAATTTCATGTCAGCTTTCCATTGTTTTCAAATCTCTTGACGTGAGGCACGATACAGCTATGATACAGCCTCTGTCCAGAGCTCTGATCCAGATAAACCCGAGCGGCGTCTCCTCAAGCACTTTACAGCTCCTTCAGTGCTTCTGATCTCCCGTCTGCTCAGCCTAAAAGCCTCTTCCCTTTCCCGCTTTGTCTTCCCTTTTGCTTTCTCACCTACTTTTTCTCTTCTCCAGAGTTAAGTCACAGCGATAAAAAAAGAAAACAAAGTGAGAAGAAAGAGGATGAGTTTTAGCACGCTGAAGAGCAGCTCTAAACCAATTACCTAAGTGTCTTTTATCCGCTATATGCTTTTGTGTCTTGATCAGCTTTGAATCTCTTGAAATCCCTGCCTGAGATAACAAACAAATGCATGAGAGGAGAATAAGGAGGAAAGGCTTTTTTTTGGCACGGGGGAATCAAACTGGCACTGGTTTGTTCATTTTCAAATGAACAAAATCATTTATTTTCTTTCTCCTGTAGGTGAAAAGTTTGTGAGGATATCACAGAGGAGACTGGGGCTAGATGTCAGGCTTTTTTGTGCCTTTTAAAAAGCCACTGGAGTTTTGGGACTGTTTACTATATTTTTTATAATGTTTACACTGAAGTCTTAGCTACAAAAAATAAATAAATATGAACTTTTTCCAATTTGTATTTAACTTATAATTAAAGGAAAGGCTGTAGATTGATTTCTCATCATTTAACATCCATTCATTTGTCTGCTTTGTGTCATATTTTGCTAAGTTTGCTTAATACTTGGAAGCTGCTTTAAAGCGCAAAATGCTGATTGACATTAATAAATTATGTGTAAAAGTTTACATTTTTTCTTTGGTTTTATAACCCTGTTCTTTAAGTTTTAACTTTCCTACAACACTTCCATAAGTAAAAAGTAATAATCCATTCATTTATGCAGATGCTATTATCCAATATTACTTACAACAGAAGAGCATAAACAATATACATTTCCATTGTTAATAAAAGGTTTATTTATATGGAACCTTCACTGTAAAAAAATACCAGCACAATTTTTGTAATGATTTTAACAGCACAAAACTGTGAAACTGCTACAGTAAAAACCAGTCAAATGGTTAATGATATATTCCTGTAAAATTTACAGGGAAAAACCATAACAGTCACAGAATTGCATGTAAAATTTTGTTTTTTAAAATTTAAAATTTAAAATTAATATTGTTTTTAAAATTGTATGTTTTTTCTTTGAAATGTTTCTACTTAGTTGTTTCTTATCAGTTATGTTTATTTGTGTTCATTACATGTAATGGTGTTAAATTAATGTTTATTGCATATTTCAGTTTAATGAGTCTCATCATGATGGTGTTTAACTGTAAATTTAACTTAAAACCTTAAAACCTAAAACGTTGTTACCGCATTTTTTGCGGCAACCACAATGTATTTATTTAAGTTTATTTATTTATTTTTTTGCAGTGTTGAGTTGAGTGAAAATGCCATCAAGTTCTATACCATGATAATCAAGAGTGTAATCAATTGATTTCATTGACAACATTGGTTACAGAAGTTAAACAATGGTCACTAGTTAGCTTGCTTGTGCATAACTTTACTGAGAAAAAGTAGAAAAGACAGAAGATTCTCACTCATTGCAAGTAAAAGAACCCAGTATTTAGAAGCTGACTTTGATGGCACCATCTCTGAGAATAATCTCACAAGGGTGGTCATTCTTATCAGATTCACTGCAAAGACTTTTCAAATAGTTTTGTTTCTCTGTAGCCTGAGGCGAAAACTGCAGAACAATTGAGGTGATGGGTCAAGAGCAGCTTAATCTGAACATTCTTCATCCTGGAATATAATATGGCTGGAAACCAAGGGCCATGTAAGGGAAGAATGTGTTCAGAGAAGGGAAGAACATGAAAGAAATATTAACCTTTCACCTTAAAACTAACAGCATATGGATTTGGAACGACATGAAGGTGAGTAAATAATATGATATTTAATATGACCTTTAATATGTATACCTATGTTTGATAGTTGGGATGAACTATGGTGTTTCCTCCGCTAGCTCTCTTTCTCTGTCTCTCCCAGTGGATATTGGAGAAAATAGATATCATTAATAACAGCTTCACTCTTCCCCTCCATGTGTGGTTCATCAGCTCCACCATGCTCTCCTGGAGCAAGTCGTCGTTTCTAAGATGTCACACAATTACCTCTTAAGTGCTCAAACAAATGGAGAGACCTGGCAAGTGACATCAAATCACATCTGTCACAGGTGATTGAGTCTAGTCATCAAGTCAGGGCGAATGCCGCTGCCTGTCAGGAGCGCGAAAACACAAGAGCAGGACAGAGATTGTAATGGACTCCTATTAATACAGAAACACTTTTTTCTGAACATTTTCATTTGGTAAAGATGGAAATATATTTCACATGTCCTCTAGTGTATTTCTGTCTTTTGCACGCTTGTGGGTCATGTCGTTCCAACCCTGGATTTCCAAAATCAGGTTTTGTAAGGATGTTCAAAGTTTGACAGGCTATACATGTTTATGTGCACATGAAAATTTCAGCATTTGGTCACATATTAATCTATGATGTAAATGCGTGAACTCAGTTTTCATTGTGAGCTTGAGCACATGGTTTAGAAGTCTGAATAAATCAGCATATGCATGTATCAACAGGAATTCTGTGTAAATGTCTTATCTTGAATATGCATTTTAATTAATTGTAAAAAAGCAACATATTTTCCAGTTTACATTGACATTTGAGTCACAAATACTAAGAAATATGAATTACTCAGAAATCCCCAAATGTTGAACACAACTGGTCAAACACAATTGTCTGAACATTGATATATTGTGTTACTAACTGAACATTTGTTAAACAAGAAATCTGTAGTTGTTTTGATTCATTTATTGCATGAATGAGACATTTAGAATACCTCAATTATTCATTTTGAATGTAATGAACAAATTAGTTTAACTTAGGACAATATTTAAGACAATAGTTGAAAACATTCACAAAGCATCAGGTTCCACTCATATTTTTTTACGTTTTCGCTGTTGCATGTTGCTGTGCAAATTTAATTGTAACACATTTAACAAGTGTCGTATTGGCAAAGAATTCCAATAACTGTAAAGCATAAATATCTTGTTTGGAATAAAGCTTTACTAATCGTTCTGAAAATGTTGTTTGCATTTGCAGGCATGTTTTGATATGAAACTACATTTGGTCGTGTTTTGATTTTGTATGCATTGTCTAAATGCATTAACCTGATTGCCATTCGATTACTAGAAAGAGGAATAAGACAGACAGCTTTTGTCAGGGTAAACTGGAATTTTTAATGTAAGCACTTAATATTTTTGTAAACTATTTAAATGCCAAAATTTCTTTGTTCTGCCAATCAAAATGGAAGATATTTTGAAAAACGTTTGTAACCAGGCTGTTTTGATCCCCACTGACCTCCATAGTATATTTTTTTCCCTAGCATGTATGTCAATGTTGACCAAAATCAGTCTGGTTACAAACGTTTTCCAGAACATATATGTTGAGCAGAAGAAAGAAATCATACAGGTTTGGAACTACTTGAGGATGAGTAAATGAGGACATAATTGTCATATTTGAGTGAAACATTCCTTTAAACAAAATTACATCACTTTATTCCTTTCTTATCCAAATGTTGACAGCACGCCACCAGTCACGAGCAGACTTTGTGAGCAGAGTGAGTATGTAAACGGGCCGTGAGCACTGGAACGCGCATCTGATGGAGGCAGGAGGCCGTAGGACATTATCAGCGAGATAATATTGTCAGGGGCTGATGTAAATTGCAGGGCGACATAGTCAACAGACATGGCTGAGTGGCTGCAGTGTGTCGGGGCCATGACACTGACAAATGGAATATTTTTGGAGGGCTTAATCGTAGGAAATGGGGTTCTGTCTGATGGTGACATGCCCACCCCCCGCTCCAATGGCCGCAAAAAAGAAAACTGATTGTCTGGGCTGCTCACTCAATCTCACCTCCTTCAACCTTGCACCCTCCTCCCTTCACAAACACACACTGATACACAATTGCTTTTTTCCTCGCTGTCAACAGAAAGAGGCCTGAAACGGAAAGACACATTCATCTGTTTCATTAAATAGGGAAATTAAGACATTGCATGCTCTTTTTCGTATTCATTCCATCCCAGAAGATGCCATTGCTCAGGAAGGACTTCTTCAACATTTAATAGGGTGAAAAACAACCCTTTCTCTTTTAAAATCAATATATTATTTAATAATAATTCATTTAGTAATAAAATAACATATGTGACCCTGGACAGACAGAACCAGTCGTAAGTGTTAATTTTCTAAAATTAAGATTTATACACGATCTGAAAGCTGAAGAAATAAGCTTCCTATTGATGTATGATTTGCAATATTTGACTGAGATACAACTGTATGAAAATCTGGACTCTGAGGGTACAGAAAAATCTAAATGCTGAGAAAATCAACTTTAAAGGTGATGATCTTCAAATTAAGATCTTAGCAATGCATATTACTAATCAAAAACCTTCATGAAACATGATCTTTACTTACTATCTAAGGATTTTTGGCAAAAAAGAAAGATCAATAATTTTGACCCATACAATGTATTTTTGGCTATTACTACAAATGTGCCCCAGCGACTTAAGATTGGTTTTGTGGTCAAGAGTCACATATGTGGCATGATTAGTGAAAGAGATTTAACCCTCCATTTTTGTCAGTTTAATTGCTGTAAATGAAAAACAAACGTCACTTGTGATTGTGGTGACAAAAATTACCATGTTAATATCGCATTCCAGTGCTTTATAACCAGCCAACATCTTATATGGATGAGCAATTTAGTGCTGTCTTGACTTACTGTATAAACGTTAGGAAGGGATGTTAGCAGTTATTAGCTGTTCACTGATGAGTGCACTCCCAGTTAGCAGAAAAGTTCTCAGAGCGCTCTGGCAAGGTTTTCCCCAAGTTACAAACAAATTTTCTTGCAGAAATGTTAATTGAACATTGTTGATTGTAGGTGGGGGAAGTGAATAACCAGCGTTCTCTCCACCTTCAATACCATGACTGAGGTGAGACCCTTGAGCAAGGCCCTTATCCCCCAACTGCTCCCTGACTGCTCACTGCTCCGGGTGTGTGTTTGTGGTGTGTGTGTGTGCGTGGTTGATCACTTCTCACTGCTGTGTGTGTGCACATGAATGGGTTAAACGCAGAACACAAATTCCTAGTATGGGAAACCATACCTGACCACATGTCACGTCCTAATTTTGTAATTGTAAGTAGATATGATTCTTTAGGGTCTTAATGAAAAGTCTATAACATTGGTTAAATGGTATTTCTTAATGGTAGTGTTAAACGTAACTTTTCACCCTGTCAAAATCAGCTCTGTTTTCAGCAAGCATGTCTAGTCCTTGAAATGCTAATATGCTAATAAGACTGTTTACTTTAGTTGTAGAACTTGCTAACTAGCACTCTTTAAACTCTCTAAACTCTCAATTAAGTATCTCAGCATGTTTCAGTGTTTATGTAGTTGTTTGATTGAGGTAGAACATGCATTGTCGGTGCTCTGGCTTCACTTTTATGATAAAACATATTTTTCATATTTAAGAGCACATCTAAAAACTTTCATATCTGCATAGCAACAAACAGTGCACTTCAAAAGTAATGTTTTTTTTTTTTTAAATCAGAAATAAGTCTACTGAAAGGTTTGGAAATTTGAGTCTGGCAAGGTATGTAATTTTGAAATGGAAAATGTGTAGGAACCTCTTGTTTAGTGTAAAAAGGATTTTCAAATAATGAAAATTATAATTAATCAGAAATCAGTATGTTTACCCAGTCCTGCTATATTTCTGCATGAACCCAGTAAAATATCTTGCCTAGGATAATTAGAATAGTCTTTCACAGCGAGTAAAAAGCTACTCTTGATACATTTGACCAACTTTGTACATAAATCTTGCCAAGTGAATTTATGGCTAGTAAGTGCTTTTGTGCTTTATTCTTCAGAGCACTATAACCACGAGCTGCGAATGTATGCTGTTCACCTCCATGATGTCTGGTGATTAGAAAAGTTTGGATTTTATGGTCTTATAGTTTCCTGTAATGATTTTGATAATGATATCTTGTGGCCTTGAGGGCAGTGTCAGTGTCTAGGGCCGAAATAAACCTCTCAAATTGAGAAACAGGAGCTATGCTTTATTAGTCGGCTAAGAGCTGCCGTCTGATGCTGGACGTGCGGGTGGAGAGACGTCCCCTTAGCAGCGCTTCATCACTGTTGTTACCCACTGAGTAAGAGCAAGACCGTCCCACGTCAGGCATGAATCATTTCCAAGTGCGTCTGACCCGCTCTCTGTAGATCAATGATAATTACCAGCGTGACATGAGTACAATTATTACTGTACAGGATCAGAGGCTGCAGGGGAATGCTGGGAGCTCGATAGAGCTTGAGTTATGGCTCTCGCAGGGCCTGCACGAGTCTCGCTCACTAAGCAAGCCATTTTACACTCTTATATGACAGCTTACAGCAGGATATAAGCCTTAACGCTTGTTGGCCATGGAAAGTGTGCCTGTTTCACCTCTGCCTCAGTTCTCTATATAGTCGTCACATCAGAAGGAATCCCATTTTATACTTGATTTTTGGATAAAATGATACTATGAAAACAGTAAATTACTGTGCCTGTCTGGTCACTTTGCAAAAGCTTAGATACAGAAAATATAGGTCCTATTATGTGTGTGTGTGTGTGTGTGTGTGTGTGTGTAAGTTTTTGCAACTTAGGTTTCAATAAAAGCCTTTAAAAAAATGTATTACCAAGGATGCATTAAACTGAACAAACGTGACATACATTTATAATTTTACAAAACATTTCTATTTCAAATCCATGTTGTACTTTTGAACTTTCTATTCATGATAGAATCTTGCAACGTTGCAGGTTTACAAAAATATTAATTGGCACAACTGCTTTTAACAATGATACTAATCAGAAATGTTTTTCAGCCGAAAATAAGCACATAAGAATGATTTCTGAAGGATCATGTGACACTGAAGACTGGAGAAATGATAACAGGAATAAATTATATTTTTAAAAAAAACAATTATTTTAAATAGTAAAACATTATTACTGTATATTTGGTGTATTTTTGATCAAATAAATGTATCCCATTTCTCTTTGAAGTGTTTTGTTACTCTGAAGAAGTTGGTGTCAGTTAGGGCAGTGTGAACTAGCAGCATAAAAAATACATTTGCAGCTAAAGATTTGTAGCTAAAGTGTGAACATGGTAATGAAAACAAATTTAAGGTGGAAAAACGTTGTAAGTGTACCTTGAGAAAATCTAAATATAAAAAAAATGATTTGACCCCTTAATTTTGCTGCTTGATAAGTACAGCACCTGTCATTCGCACACACACACACACACACACACTCACATCCTCTTATCCTAGTATTTTCACGCTATGTTTGGCAGCTCTCATCTTCCCTTTGATTCCCTAAGTCTGCTTTCCTGCCGGTGTGTGTGTGTGTGTGTGTGTTTTCAAGGATCCAGTCGTACCTGTAATCATAATCTACGACAGGAAACTTCAGAGAATCAATTAGTCCAACCCTCATCCTGCGAGCGAAGACGATTCCCCCCGACTTGAGCCGCAAACACCTTCTATCAAGAGTCATTTTGCCTCCCTAACACCCGACTTCTCTTCCCTGAGCCCGGATAGGTTTGACTCTAAGCCTCTAAAAAGTTGACAACCCAAAAGCGCTTTTCCCCCTCTCGCTCTCTCCGCGGCCCTTCTCCCCTTTCAGCCTGTCGTGAAAGAAAGCTGGATTTGTTTTCCTGCGCCACCGATAGCGGAGCCCGTTATGGCATTTCATCCCCAATTAAATAAACAGTCTTTTAGAGTCGACTACAGCAAAGACTCGGGTAAATAGGCGAGCCTGCGGGGGAAGCCGGTGGCTCTACACTTTCCTTTGTCCTGGGGAAAATGAGCCTCTGAAGAGAATTCATTGTGGCCCTGTTGTTTTTAAACGCGGCCGCGTTGCACAAAAGGAAACGTAAACCTGGCTCGCTCCTCTCGGCTAAAGTGGCTCCTCGGCTGGAACAAACACCTCATTCAGGGGTCAAATTTAATCCACCCCGCCTCAAGCTTTTGTATTCAGATTAGAGACTAAGGAGGATTTGCAGCGGCTCGAAGCCTCTTGTTAAAAGGCTGTGTTCCCCACTTAACTTGCAATTTACCTGTCACTTAAGCCCCGAGTGGAGATGGAGCTCACCTCTTCAGGAGCCTTTCTCCTTCTCTCTCAATAAGTGCTTTCTCAAATGCCTACTGTACCGAGAGAGGCAGAGACAGATTAGAAGAATCAAAACCGACCGACTGTTTGGATAAGTAAAAAAAGCATGTCCCCCTGAATGAAGCCGAGAAATAAAACACAGACTTGTGAGGTGAGCGAATAACACTTTTACGTTCCGACAAAGGCCTGACACTAGTAAATCCACATGACAACATCGCAGTAACAAAGCACTTTTGATAATGCACTTGTGTAATGTTTAGCACCGCTAACTGTTGAGCCGAATGCTACCGTTTTTATGTTGTGCAAAGATGTTTTCTGAATATTAAAAGAACAACAACAATTCGTTTCAAAAGAAGGTTGTTTTGTGGCCCACTCTTTGGGTAAATGGCACCCTGCTGTGATATAGTATAGTCTTGCGTAGCCAGAAGTTTAGACTGACGGATGATGGTCTGGAATTAAATGGTAGTGTTCATTGGCCAAGGCCCGCCCATGAGGCCGTTTGACTGACATGTCAAACAACCAATCACAGTTCATTTCAATTTAGTGTCACGTTTCTGGGAGTGGAAATGTTGCCACAATTACAGATCGATGTGTAAAACTTGTCGAATTGGAATACTTTTAACGCAGGCTTTTTTCTCAAATGATTTATGTTATTAACATCAGCATTGTGTGACCGGATATAGTGTGTGTTAGCGTGTAGATTTAAATGTATGTCCAGTCTAATCTCTAATTGTCACATCATTCAAACTTTATTTTAAAAATGCTTAACCCAAAAAGCAAACTATGCTGCCTTCAAAATGGTTGTCTTTAAAATATGTGTCTCGTGTAATCCCATCTGTAATCAGAAGCACATTTAAAACTGGAACATAATTTAATTTCATTAACATGTGCTTCATGTAATCATTTCTGGTTTCCAATTCTACATGATTTTTTTTTTTTTTACATTTAATTATTCCAGCTGCTGTGAGAATAGACTATAATTTGAAAATAATTATGTATTGCATCTAATAGTAATATTGTGAAATATTATTGGAATTTAAAATAGCTCTTTTTTATAATCATATGTATTAAAATGTAATTTATTCTTGTGATGCAAAGCAGAATTTTCAGCATCACTCCAGAGTCAAAACGATCCTTCAGAAATCATTCTTATATCATTCAGTATACTTTGAAATCATTCAATTTAAAAAGAAACCATAACATCATTCTTGGCTTTTATGCCACTTTTGTTTAATACATCATTACTAAATGAATGTTTGTTTTTTTTTATTCGTAATGTGCATTTCATAAGATGCAATGTCATTGGAATAGCATCATAACATCGTTGTCAATCAGTTCTTCTACGACACATATACAGCCCTGTGATTGTTATCATGGCAGCCATAGCCAATCTGTGTCTCTCGCCCTCACCTTAAACCCCTCTCACTTCATGTCCCGTCACAGGCTAATTACCAGAGAAGTGTTTTTCACTTCTATTTACAAACCACATTATTCTTTTTCATTAGCTAAAACTAGTCAAGCAGCTCGACTGGAAATATCAAACCAGAAAGGAATGAAACATGACATGATTATGAACGCTGCAAGACCGTAATGGTCTGTTCCGTACTGCTGCCATCATCCACAACATTAGACGGGCCACAGTTAATCAGAACCAACTTTGATTTTTAATGGGAAGAAGAAGAAGTGGGATGTGTTAAATGCCGTCTGTCACGGCGAAGCTTTTCCATCTGAGCAAAATCAGTGTTTATAAATATGGATTATTATCAATGAGTTCGAAATGTGCTTTCTGTCCTGGATGGTAAAGCTGAGAGGGTTGTGGACTTGTGTGTGTGTGTGTGTGTGTGTTTGCATGTGTGTGGACACTCTCTCCACTCGTCTGGAGTCCCTTGGCTCCTCTGCGTTCTTCTCCATGAAATGATTTTGTAAATTCAGAAGGCCCTGAGGCCACAGTGGCCCGGGTCTCATTCAGAACTGGATAATTGACTCTTTTTCCTTGATAATTCATAGCTTGCATATGCCAACTAATACATCAGCATGAGAGCCCTTGGCCGCTCTTGCATCACCCCCGAGACCCTCGAGGAGATCGAGACGAGACAACACACAGTGAGAAATGACCCTTTCTGGTTTATGAATGAATTACGTCCACACAGAACATCTTGATCAGTGCATGGTGTCATCCTGTGTCTGTGACAGTACTTATTTGCTATTTAAAAGAAGAAGACGGACGGAGGGGAAATCAATCCACCAATCAGCTGGTAGAATATGATATGTTTGGTTTTTGTTGGTTTTTAATACATTCATCAAAAGCTGCCAGTTCCTCCCCCAGTCTTTAACATTGCCCTTTTCAAAAATGCGATTAGTATTATTGTGAGAAGAAAAAGACGTCATTTGTCATTTCAATAGGCATGTCAGATCCTCTATTCTTCTAGTTTAAAGTGGATTTTCATACTCTTTTTTTTTTTTTTTTGGATGAAAAATCTAAAAAAAGTGAAAGAAACGAGACAAAAAAATGTAAAACGACATTGAATGTGATTGTATGCAAATTATGTGTTTTCTGCAATCTAATAAAATGGTTTCTTTATATTAAGCTATATTTGTGTTAAAATTTCAAATATTTGTAAAAGCAGACAAACCCCACAGACTTTAGCACACATTACTATAACATTTACAGTTATGTTTAGACATTTAGCAGATGCTTTTATCAAGAGGAATGAAAATGGATGCCAGGTTTTACTCATTTAACTAAAACAATCCTATAGATGGTAATGTGTTTTACAAACTAGACAGGTTTGTGCAGCATATGGTGCACCACCTTATTCCATTATTTCTTTTTTATTTGTTTTACACAGTGTCTGTGTCTAGGTGTTGCTCTTCGGGGACGTGTCTAAATGCAAAGATGCTGGGAATCAGATATTTGGGAATGCATGAGTTTATGGCCTTGGAACGCTGCAGTAGCGCACTGAACTGACTAATACATCCTTGATGTATTTCGTATTATTGTGAAACTTTGTTTTGAACTTAATTAAAAGTAGTTTGGGTTTGGTTTGAACTGGCATGTTTCATGTGTACATATGCAATCTATAATGTAGTGCACCTTCTAATGGCTCTATTCAGAACAGTTAATGTAAAATCGCATGGTTTTGCTGCCCTCTGCTGGCATGTACTCACGCATGCTCCGTTGCATATTTTGCAGCCATCATGTGCTGTTCAGTATATAAAGCAAACTAGGCATGTGTTCTGTGTTGTTGTTGTTTTTTTTTTTTTTAATAAACTTTTTTTTATAAACACTACTGTTTACTTCATACATAATTTGAGATGTGGTGGAATTGTTATGTAATTATTGTTTTTTATAACTTTCAGGAGTGATGAACACATGGCACTAAATGGTGCAGTATGTCTGGTTTATTGAGATGATGTCTCATTTATCTGTCCAACAGGCTACAGCTACTGTACGCTTCTTAATCAAATGAGTTGTACACTCTTTTTTTCTGGGTCACAGATTGTATTTATTTGCATTATTTTTTCAAATAACTCCTCTACTCTCTTTGACCTTGATCAACTTTGAAGTTAACAATAATGATAAACCTATTATTAATGTCATAGAATCATTATATTATCATAGATAACTTTACAGTGCTGTGTTCGATGCTACACAACTTCATAGAGCTTGAAGAATTTCTGCATCGTTGAACCAAAACCTCTGTAGTCCCATATGCTGATATATGAGATGCAACTGCCTGATTTTTATTCAGCTGTTTCTGACTTCACCGTGTGTAGGAAGCTGTAAAGATGTCCAGAGATCGGTGTGAAGATGATGATGGATGTCCAGTGGTGAGGTTCAGATTTCTTGGAATCAAATGTATGAAAACACAGATGAAGTGCAGGTGAACAATGTTATGATGTATTTCGTGCTGGGTGAAATCTATGACAAGACTATTTAACTTTTAAAGATGTAGTATTACTAGTTACTGGTAATGCAACTTCAACTGGCAGGAATACCTCATATGTGCAATTACTAGTCTTTTATAGGCGTTTTGAGATTGATTTCTGATTAGTGATCATGACAAAAAAATTTCACTCTTTAAATTTGACTACTGAAATAAAAAAAATAAAAAAATTAAATTAAATTATGCTTACAGTATATGGGCTTGGATTATTTAGGAGATTAAATTAATTATTGAAAGTACTGACTTGGAATTACTAAAATGTAAATTCATATTATTAAATTGTATTGCAGATCTCTCAAACTGCGTTTTTGCCAGTCGAAGAAATCACACACACAGACACACACAAAAACAAATAAAGTAAAAAGCTTGGCGCCTTTTACAGAACAAAAATCCAAATAGGCAAAAAGTTGCCCGAAAACACTATGGAAAAGGACCAAAAATAATTGTGTTTCAGTGAGAAAAAAAGCAAATGTTTTGGCCAAGGCATGACCTTCTTCAGAGCCATGTTGTGACTGGAACATTGGCTGGTTTTATTTTTTACTTTGATTAAGATTAAGAAGAGTGTTCTGGTCTTTTCTGCACTTTTTTGACTCAAAATAAAATTATGACTATGGAGGCATTTAAAAAGACAAAGATCAGAGGTTATATGGTGCTTCCAAACAGTGCATGCTATGTGTGTATTGATAGTTTACACATTTCTGCAGCTCTAGATGTTCTCTTCAGTTCTTGGAGAACACCTCTGAGAAAGGTGTTATCCTGGTTTTTTCCAGCTCTGTTCACTTTAAGCCCTGTCATCATCTTTGGAATGAAACAGAATTTATGTTTCTGCTCAGATTCACATGTTTTATAGTTTTTGTACTGCCTGACGTGCTTTGAACACCACATGCTCTGATGTTTCAGCTTCAGTTCATTGGTGTAGAGTGCTGAGGTGCTCCTGCACAGCATGCTGATGTACATGACGTGTTGCTGTATATCACAACAGGTCAGGACTTTAACGATCCGTGCTGGAGATTTTCCATGAATCCTTTAAGCATTTTTCAGACATGGCTGTCACCTACAGTAATTATCTGAGTTTTGCACACAAAATCATTAAAAAAGGTTACTTTTTGTCCAATTAAATTAACATAATAGCTTATTTATTTCGTTGGTAAATGTCCATTTATTGGATTAATTAAAGGAATAATTCACCTCTTAAAAATCCAATTACTACTTCCACAAAACACTTATGGGAAGGAATAAAATACACACACACACACACACACACACACATGTTTTATGAGGACATTCCATGGGTGTAATGGTGTTTATACTTTACAGACTGTATGTGGTATTGCCCTACACTCACCCTACACCTAACCCTAGGCACTTTTAGATTTTCAAAAAACTTAATTCTGTGTGATTTATAAGCTAGTTTTCTCATGGGGAACTAAAAAATGTCCCCACAAGGTCAAAAATGTTCTGGTATTCTTATCTTTGTGGGGACGACAGGACCCCATAATGTGATAAATACCAGGTGCACATACACACACCGGAGATGCTTTCAGAGTTTATTCAGGATGCACAAGCGAATATACGCTGTATGAATCCATTAATATTGATGATCACCCAAAAATGAAGATTTGCAGAAAATGTACTCACTTTTAGGAAATCCAAGATGTAAACGTGCTTGTTTTTTTAAGATTTGGAGACTTGCTCGCCAATGGAGTGAATGGGTGCCGTCAGAATGAGCTGATAAAAACAATAATCCACACCACTCCGGTCCATCAACTAATGTCTAGTGGTGCAAAAAGCTGTGTGTTTGTATGAAGCAAATCCATCTTTAAGATGTTTTATCTTTAATCCTTCACAAAACAAGGGTCCATAATCTGAAATACGATAGATTATATGATAAATGGAATATGATATGATAGAGGATTCAAATTATACCTGGACGAAGTGGTTTAAAGTTTTCATTCAGTTACATTTTTCTAACAAATGTAAGTCTTTTAGATGAGCTATTACTTTAACATGCTTTCAGGGGGTTTGTGAGAACAATTTTAACTTTAACCGTACCAAAAAATGCTAACAGATTTAAGGTATATAACAAATCTGTAGGAAATTGCATTATATTGTGCATACATATTATTAAATATTATTCCGCTAATGTTCGAATGGGTGTGTTCATAGGAGGAGCTCTGGATATCAGTGTTCCTCTGGATGGCAGCAGATGGCTCACATGAATGCACATTATTACACTTCTTGTCTTTTACAGCAAACCCATGCCATCTTCAGGCATATCCAGTGATTCTCAGTCATTCTGCATGGCATCTCTTTATTGCATGTGGATCTCACACAGAGAAGAGGCTGTGAAGACTGTCATGAGCTTCTGATCCTCTTCTTTCAGCTGCTGATTTTTGGTTGGACTCAAGCCTGTACTGTACTGAAATTAGAGCTGCTTTACACAGTAAGTGCACATTTTGCTTGCATTAGCTGTTATAATTCAGTAATATAATATAAATGAGGCTTTTTGCGATTACACTTTGAAAATATGAGTATGAGTAGTATGTGGAAATTAAATTAAATAAGTAGACACTGGTTGCATGCTTTGAATGAGGCACCGCATGTGATTCTTTTAAGAATAAATGCATCCATTTTGAATACTATGTTGGCATGTGTTTGTCTCTCTTCTACTGTAGAGATGATACGGCTGTGTGTAAGCTGGCTGGTTTTGCTCTTTGGAGTGCAGCTTGTTTTGGCTCAGCTGGGCAAATTTGATGATGATGCTGATGATGATGATGATGGTGATTTGGAAGACAAGAGAAATGAAAGAAACAAAAATAAACCGATCACCTCTAATGTCATCCCAAAAAACAATGGTAAATATTTCTTGCCGTTCAGCACAACACAGCAAACATAGAAAGCAGGTGGCTTGTAAAATACTGTATTTGCCTCATACTGTATACAAAAACCTGTTTGGCTTCAACTAAGCACAAACTAAGGTTTTGGTGCAGTCGGTTTAAGATCATTACAACAGATTTCAATTATGCATCTGTCAGACAGTAGTTTTAATAAATGAAACTGATTTAAATACTTTGCAAGAGCAAGAAAAGTTCAAAATATGTGACGTTTGCTGACTTACGGTCTGTTCTGCTCTTCAGGGCTTCTGAATTTGATCTAAACTCTGCTCACTGTCCCGGGGCAGATTTTCTCTTTGACATGTTTCTTCTTCATCATAAATATGATTTACTGGAGACTATGGTCATTTCAGCTGGTTCACGTTTACTATTACTTTTACATTTGTTATTTTATGTTATTTATGTATTACCTAAACAGTTATGAAAAAATTAAAGTCAGATAGGAGTCACTGTACTTTAGTTTCAAACCACATTACAACATATGCAGGCCGAAATCTGCATTTTTGTCACTTTGATATTCCAAATTTCACTTAAACAAATAATTCACCCCCCAAAAATACATTTACTGAAACATTTTCCTTAACTGATATGCTGCAGTGTTTGTTTAGTATCACTGATTGTAGTTTTTGTTAATATTTTGAATGAAATTATATACTTTTTTATTTTAAGGCGATAATAAATTTAAATGTTAGTTGTGTAATTTTAATTTCTGTATACCTTTTTTTTAGGTTTTAGTACTTTTACTATTTTAATACAAAAATGCAATGTTGCTTTTGTCAACTAGCTGAAATAAAAAAAGTGTTAAGTTGTTTATTTAGTTATATATATATATATATATATATATATATATATATATTTTTTGGGT
>JAUMHI010000041.1:1689880-1704075 GCA_032359435.1 Enteromius unitaeniatus
TTTTTTTAATGAAGCTAAAAATGATTATGATTAACTCTGTATGGTCACAGCACAAACACTGCATTGTGATGTTATATCGTATTTTGAGAATAAATGTCTTTTAGAGGTTAACTAGGTCTGAGGAGAGGAGTTATTGTGATATCAGTGCGCTTCCAGCAGGGGGCGTCATGTCTCCATATAAGTGCCCAAACATCAAGACGTTTCACTGCAGTTTTTGCATGCTAAATTCAGGCTTAGAGGTGGTTGTGCCCTTTGATGTTTTCCTTTTGAGTAGAATACAAATACGTCTATCTGTGGTGTTTTTCCTTTGGTGCAACGTCACTGCTGAGAAGATTTTCAGTGAACTGGTGTTGATCCTCTGCATCAGCACGTTGCAGGTTCTTGATCTGATCCCAGCGGGATTTGAGATGTTTTTTTTATCTCCTCCTATTTTACATGTCCATATTATGTGTAGATGTTCATGCTATCCAAATCTTTTGGATACCTGGCTAAAAAGATGCTCTAAAATCAAGAATATCAGGACCGGTGGGCATCGACACCCAAGCAAAGGGTTTTAGAAACAAACCAAGCAAGCCAGCCTGTTGGTCTTAGAAGCTGGCTAAATCAGTTTCTAGGCTCTTTAGGCCATTTTTTACTTCTAGCCTCACTCTAGTCACCTCTAGTGCTGTCAAATGATTAACCGCATCCAAAATAATAAATATACTTTTTATAAAAAGACTTTTATGTATACATATATATATATAAATACACACACATACAGTATCTTTTGAAATTATTTACGTGTATATACATTGATATATTTACATTCTTATATTTTATATATAAATATAGTTAATACATAAACATAATATTTTTATTAAATACATGCATGTGTTTGTACACACACATTTATTATGTAAACAACTTTTATTTTAGATGAGATTAATCAGAATTAATCATTTGACATCACTAATGCAAATGTATCATCTTTGTCGTTTCACTCTGTGACAATCTGATTGTTATTCTCGTTTCTCCCAGATAAGATGCATTATTATTTCCTGACGTTCTTCCTTAATAACATGCTAGATGTTAACTGTTTTCTATGGGTTTTTCCTCTTATTTTTGATGTGGTTTGACATGGAGCAGCTCACAGTCTCATGCACGCACACAGGTCTTCATGCATCAGTGCACGGCCTATTGTCACCCTTGTTTTGCATGCACAAGCAGTCGCCCGCATGTCAATGAGTGTCTTTCAATGTCTGCGGCACCTGAAAGTCAAACATTCGACTGTGGCTGATCAACGCACATAATGCATGTCCTGTGAAATGAATGCCAATGGCTTTACGATCTTTTACAGAGATATCATCACACCTGACGTGAACGTGACATGAATTGTTTGTTAACAAATAAGTTGTCGGGTGTCATTTGGTACTCAGTAACTACAATGCATCAGATGGAAATTCACAGCACTTGTTAAAGTCAAGTATATCTGGCTGGATAGCAAGTATTACGTGTCAGCGCTTTGTTATAACCTTTTTGCATGTAAGCAAACTGTCAAGTCACTCTGTCCCAGCATGCACGCTGCCGATGGACACTTATTGTTACATGACCTTGAAAAGTGCATACAGACACGGGCTCCTACAGCTCACACACGGTCAATACCTGAGCAATCAGGGCTTTAGTGAGAGAATCTGTGGGTGGCATGGGCTTTCAGAGATGAATGGACAGAGAGATCAGCCTGATAACAGAGGGTTAATTCCAGCCATGGTGCATTATGTGCAGCCGTTAAGCGGTATTTTAAGCTGATAAAGGGTTGTACTGGTTAGAAGAGAAAAATCATGTGTTTGTGTGTAAGAAACGGGCAATGTCCTTTATTCAAGGTCACAAGAAAATGTGAAATTGATGAATGCTGGATGTGTGTATGTTGACTGAGATATAGTTTGACGAAAGCTGTACAAAGGCGGAGAATCAGATTGGTGGGGTTCTTCTCCCTAAGGCAGTCTTGACACCACAATGACAAGATGATTAATTTCTATTTTTAGTCCAGTTTTCTTTTTTTCTTTTTTTTTTAGCTAAAAGTCATGCTATAATCTTTACTTGACGCAAGCCTTTAGAAATGTCAGTGGTATCATTTGATTACTAAACAAGCGTTGAAATCCTACAGTTATGACATTTCTTCAGGGCAGCATTAGAAATGCCACACTGGACTACTAATATCTTTATTTTAAATTCCTCATCTAATCATGGGTCAAAGACGTCAACATGTCCACATCAAAAGAAATGTACAAAAGTGATTTTATGTCCATTGAAAGCACATTAAATGTAAGTAAAAGGTTCACTTTTAAGTTTTTGAAGAATTTGGAAATCTGTAAAATAATGTTACATTGTCATTCAGTGTAACACAATATCTATATAAAAATTAAAACAAAATGCGTACATATTAGAATATATAAAACATAATGGAGTACATTACATTTTATTGTGTTTTAAATTAGTAAAAAAAAAATCTTACTGGAAAATTAGACAAAACCTAGGATAGTGGCAAATTGTAAAAAATTTAAAATTACAACTAATAAGTATTTGAGGTAAAAGAACTTAGTCTTTTAATATGCCATAAATAGATTTTTGTTGTAAATCTGCCTGACAAAACTATTACACTTAATGAGAATTTAGTGGGTTCTGTAACTCAGGGAAACGTGTATGATATTTAACTTGTCCATTGGTTTTACAGATGTGAAGGCATCGTGAGATTTGGTAATGTCTATAAGTCATTTGTAAAAGGTACTAATAAAACCCCAAAGATTTACACTCGCTGTTTAAAGGTTTAAGAACATTTTAATCATTTAAAGAAACATTTTCCATTTTTTATGTTGAATAGCCAATACATTTTCTAAATTCAAGATTGAATTTTTAAATTTAATTTAAATAAATTAATAATTAAATAAATAAATTAAATTAATTTTCATAAATGTTGTTGTTACTTTTTTGTTCTTGCTAAACTGAGATTTTACTGCACAATATTATATTTCTATCATAATTTCCCAAAGTTAAATCAAACTTTTATTTTGTCGGGTTGTAGTGAAGACCGTTGAGTTGATGTTTTCGTTCTTCAGTAGGCTATGTAGATTTAATCCATATCACATTTTAATTAAGTGTACAGTCTTACTTTTTAGGTATTCTTAAAAAAATTGTCAAATTCCATAACATTAGGCATGACACAGTAAACTTCAAGGCTTTCATCATACGGCCGTACAATAAACACTGAAGTGACTTCTGTCTGGGTAACTTAAGTAAGCTACCACTCATATTTTGTATATTAAAAAATATAAAACTCTTGTTAATTCTGTAGAGCCATTTGACTCTAATGTACTACAGCCGTATCATTATGTATCTGTGAACAGGTAATTAGTATCTTGCTTGTCTTGTGTACCCGCCACTAATTAAATAGATGATTAACTTTAACAAATTAGCCAAACATTGCTTACCTAGCTGTCATAGCGGATTGATTGATTGATGGAGTTTCTAATAAAAACAAACTAAACACCAATTCTTTGTCTTTCTTCAGTTTTTTTAAATGCAGCCTAAGCCTTCTTTTGAATTTGAATTCTTTATTTTTCTGCCATGGAATAAAAAGTTAAAAGGTATTTCACAGTACTGACCTTATTTCTTGCAATGTACTTTGCATTTCTTGCCATTCTTTTTGTAATTATATCAGAATTGCGAGACACTGTATAAACTAAGAAAAAAAAAACAATGGGGGGAAAAGTCAGAATTGTTTCACTGAAAAGTTTCAATTAGCCTACCTTTTTATTTTCATACTGTGGCAGAAACAAGCTTCCATACATCCAAGTATAGTAGATTGTGTAAAAAGCAAAAACTGTAGGGTGGAGATTTAGTTCTGTCCATTGGTTGTTGATTGGATGCAGGCATATCTGAATTGCAGTCAATTTTAAGAAAAGGGGCGGGGTCAAATTGATTGGAGAAATTTGCCATGACACCAGAAAGAAGTCTGTCATTTCTTTTGAAGATGGAGTTGTGTATAAATAATAAGGCCAAAACTATATCTACAAATGAAGCATGCATAGATGAATTGTTCAGCTGCATGCATTTAGAAAATAAACCGCCTGAGCAAGCAGCATATATACAGCAGTGTGTGTGGTCACACCTTGTTTCCATCTAGTTCTGCAGCCTCCCAGAGATAAACGCAGAGATGCAGTCTCAAGGTCAGCTGAAGATCTCTCTGTGTTGGGCTTTCCTCTGCTGTCAGTTGCAGCTGTAGTGATATTAATGCTCAGGTCGTATGTGCATATGATTAGTGAGTTTTTGCTTTGATAAATGGCTGTGGGGTCGCTATCAGCCATCCTGACAATATTAATGACCACACCGACGCTAAGCAGAGGGAAGCCAATGAACAGAAATATTGCTGTTATCTGTGCGGCCATAATCATAAAGACAATAGAGAGATGTTTAACGGCGGAGCACCAAGGCATTTATCATCTGAACGAGGTTTGTCTGGGTGGCGAGACTCACGGACGGCCGCAGCCGTGTGGGGGAGTGTGTTTGTGTGAAATGCACTTTTAACATCCATTTTGTGTAACTAGGACATTGAGGGTTACGTAAAAACACATTTACTTCAGTATAAAGTGGCTTTTCACCCTTTTTTGTTAGTGGTCACTATATTTAGGGCTAAGGATTTGTTTAACCAGTTACGTTTTCAGTATATTTTCCAATGACATTCTTCTGGAAAAGAAATGAAAAAATGTTTTGGCATAAAGTTTGAAGCCGGTTAGATCTTTTGTAACATTACAAAAGAAATATAATTTCTTATTAAACTTTTATTTTGGATGAAATTACTGACTTTAGAACAGTGTGTGTGAAGCAAGATTGATGGACAATTGATGCACAACAGATCCCAAAATGCATTCAACGGAGATATCCGAGTGCATTAAGACTTTGACTCTTTACCAAATGTGCCAGTAAGCAATCATCTAGGCCACTCTGCACACCCTAGTAACCCACCTGTCCGTGTGGGTAAATGTTAATGGCAGAATAAGGGTTCAATGGTGACCCAATTTTTCAGTGGGCCAACCTGCAGAGAGAAACACCGGAGGAATCGCACACGTACTCCGTCCAGATCTTTAACCTCAGATGGTCTGTTTCTATGACAACCCTCCCCTGGCCTGTGGAGGTGGGAGATGAGGGGCGTCGAGCGCTCACTCTTGACCAGTGGGCCGTGGAGGGGCTGTCAATACTGTTCTGCCCCATCACCACCCAGAAAAAGAGAGGTGGGTGACTGAGACGGAGGAAGATAAATGCAGCAAGAGGAGGCGCGAAACAAAGAGATGATTGTCATAATGTGCTACGTCAGAAGGTCACCCATGTTTTCTTCAAATAATATGGCACAGCTGTCCTAGAGTATCTTTAATGTCAATATTAAATCAGAATTGACCCTGGTTATTGGTTTTATAGGGGCAGTTCACAAATTGCTTTTTGATTAATGGATGATTGTAAACATACACTACAGAGGAATTCACCTTTTAGTGAACAATTCTTAAAAGAACTGTTTTTTTAATAGTTATAAAGAACATTTTAATAGAAACCTATTATGCCCTTGTTTTACAAAATACCCAACATATCATTTATTGCATCATTTTGAAAATGCCTATTATGAACGCAAGCAGAGACGACGCCTTTTTCATGCATGTCTCTTTAAATGCATATGCATAAAAGCTGTGGCTCCCACCCCGTGTTTTTTTTTAAGTGCCTCTTTAAAGTTTTTACCTCAGATATTCTGTTAAAAAACGTATTTGATTTGGATTGTCATGTCTATCATGCTGAAATCATTTTAAATGCATGAGATCATTTTGAAATTCTGATATTCGTTCTCTGAGCACACACACAGGCACATGCACAGAAAATGTGTCACATGGCATGTAAATACTTAAACCCGTCAATTACACTCAAGTTTGTTGTAAAAACACAAGAGTTACAAATACATCCAGTTATGTCTGTGAAGTTAAACAGCAGGGAATGAAGATATGTGTGGCAGCAGGGTAATATACAGTAAATTAATCAATAAATTCACGGCTGTCTTGTCTCTTCTGAGGCTGGGACATTACATAGTGTTCTGTGCTTGTCAGTGCAGCAAAAGAGAGAACAGTTAGCATGCTTTACCCAATCTTTCACTATGGCCTTAGATGTGTCACTTGAGAAAACACAATGAAAAGTGTTCTGGGTTGAAAGATGCACCTAATATTAGTACTAGTATAGTAGAAAAGTCAGATCTTCACTTCCTGGTCTCATGGTCTCATATACGTACCTGGGTGTACCTTTTAGTGAGACACAAAATACTTACCAATAAGTACATATCACTGCAGTTTCCAAAAAAAGGCAGTGAAACTCACATGCTTTTAACACAAATTAGAGTTTCAATTAATAAAATGTAATTTTTGCAAGAATATCATGTTAATCATGTTAAGATTTAAAAACTGATGCTTTTAAGTTATCATCACACATATCCAACTTCATATCTATGGGTTTTCATAGAAGGTAGGTTTGTTCAGTAGCTTACGGGGAACAGAGATGTACTTGAGAGGCGAGGAAATCTGTGTAAAAGGAAGTTGAAATGGCACGGTTACATCAACAAATGCCTTTTTATATCAGTTTTGCGTTTGTTACGATTATTGGGTAGGTTTAGAGTTAGATTAAGGCATATTTGCAACATGATAGAGCATTAACTTTTAGTGACAGCTGCTGAACCGCTGTTATTTGTTCATGAGGCAACATAAGCTATAGCAGCATAATAAAAAGTGCCAGGGTGCACATACTGGTCCTGTGTTTCAGCACCACTCAGTAGCTATTTCTGTTTAAACTGCGGCAAAATGTGCAGTAAGGTATGTAAAAACGCTGTTGCACAAAAAGTGCACAGAGGTACGTATTTTTATTAAACAAGGTTGGATTTTCATGATATGTCTCCATTTTCCACTATATAACCTTTTGTGCAATCGAAAGTTCATGGAATCATCAATGACAATAAAGAACCTTTAAGAGTGTTTATTGTTTAAAGATAAAAATAGGTTAAATTTTGTTTGCAAACCAATGGATCAGTTAGGTGATTTTGAACGTTGCAAATTCTCATGACTTAAACGTTTTGTATGTTTTTTTTACAAGTCGTACAAAGATTGTGTAGGCGTAACTTTAGCTTTTTACTTCTGCTGAATGTATTGAGGCTTCAAAATTCATAAATGTTGTGTCCAGGTATAAAGGTTATTATGAGAAACAAAATGTGTAAATCAGTCACATTCTACACAGTTTGGTGAAATCCAACAACATTAGTAGGAATCCATGTGAATTAGTGGTGAGAATGAAAGTTTTCCCGCTACAGATTTCACATCATGTTTATGCAAATTCACCACACTCACCAACGGTCTGCTTGGTCTGAAAGTGACTTTTGTGTGTACTGTGCTTCATACATCATTACACTATTGACTACAGATAATGAACCTTTTTTTGCCAATGGAATTTCACTACTGTGACACCAGCTGAAATCATAAATCATTTTCTTTTCTGCAATAATCCATAAGCCAATGGAACAATCCTAGGCATTTTGACAAGGGAACCAGGGTGATGATAACTTATGGGTTGACCCATAATACATAAAATACATAATCCCTGCAGAACTGTCTTGTGTGTTCATATTAACTTCAATGCATGGGAGTTAATCTGATTTTAAATTACGCTCATATTGTTCAGTTTATTTGCAGTTTATCTAAATGTTTTAATATTCAGTACACCTCAGAAAAATGTCATATCGCACAAGTTAAACGGATTGCGCTTTGCATTTCGTGTCGACATGAGACCATGGGTCTGCGCTGTTTATTTGAGGTTTATACAAACCCATGTACATAAAATCATTGATACAAGCTCAAATGTGTTGGATGTGTTTGACCAGATTAACCTGTCCATGTGAGACAAAGTAACACAGAATCCCGAGCTGCACACGGTACAAGGAAATGGCTGACTTTTGACAGGCCATTTCTCTTTTAGACATCATGGGCATCTTTTTCCATTCTTGTGGTTGCCATGGGGATGAATAAGTGGGTTTCCCTGCTGGGCAGAAAAAGAGATAATTTCAGTGTCTTTGTGTGTGTGCGAGAGCATGAATCATGGAGTGTGTTTCTGACTCTATAGCTCTGTTCCACAACACTGAGCTGCTTTGCCATTTGCAGCCTATATTGGCAAAAGTGACTGATTTTGCATAGAGAGCAGCTCACAAATAGGGCTTCTTGCATAAAATGCAGGGGGATTCAACTCATAGTTGATTTGCATTAAAGTTTGATGTTAGTAGTTTAGTTTTAGTGATACTGTAAGTCTAAAAATGCATGGTACGTCAGTACTGGGCCTATTTCAATATTGGGTTTGTTATTTTTAATGAAGGGCCCTATGATTTCCTTCATCTGGAAAACATGGATAGAATGGCAGAATTCAGTCATAAAAACTGAATTTACTGTGTAACGTGGAATATTACAGAATTTGCCAAATCTCGGATGGATAAATCAAATGTACGTCAGCACATTTAAATGAACGCATGAATATGATCTGCAGAATTTCTCTGAGAATCACTTCATGAGCATATTACCATTTCATTTGAATAAAACAATCGTGATATATATCGTGAACAGAATCGCGAACAGAAACTTCAAACAGGTCTTCACTAGGCTTAAGCCCGTACAAAGAAAGGTTTGGGTTATTTGAGGAAGAAAACATAAACGAAATGTACTGTTATGATAGTACTACTACCACTAATAAAATTAAACATTTCTGAAAAAATAAATAAATTAGGGAATAATAGTACTAATAGTAAATTAGTACATTTTTATGAAATAAATTAATTTAAAAACTTTTCCCTATACATTTTTAATGGAACCAATTTTGTAAACCAGAATTTGGTTAAAAAAAAAAAAAATATATATATATATATATATATAAAAATAAAATATACTGTATTACAAAGGACTTTAAAAATATAACACTTTGGTACACTTTGAATAAATTGCTGTTTAATATTGTAAGTATATTACAAATTCATGATTTCAAATAATTAGACAAGCTTTTTGAAAAATACAATGTAATTTAACCAAAACTAGAAAAAAGTGTAAAAAATGGATTTCATATGGCCATATTAATAGATATTTGTCAGTGCATTTTCTTTCTTCATGAAGTGTGCATGCATTTCTGCTATAAATTTATGATTTAGACCAAAATGAGGTTTATCTTTGAGTCTAAAACTTTTGCATAGCTTTGATACCCCAAAATTCTAAAATTAAGAATATCGAGAATCTTTGTTTGTTTTTTTTTAGTTAACAGATTAAATAAGCTCATTTTATTTTACTGCAACAAAGGTCCTTGACCTAAAATGGAAATGTTGCCCTTCTCCACAGTTTGAGCACAAAAAGGCCTCTTGGCCACCTCTCAGCTGCTCTAATGCGCGATGATAGCTGTCCACAGCGATTAACTAACCCTCACGTTAACATCCTCTCCAGCTATTTACAATGGGCTTCATGCTGGCATGCACAATTAGTGTCGGCATGGCAACCATGAATAGTCACAGCCCACATTTGATCGTTGAGTTCTTGTCCCATTCAGTGTTTTTTAATCTCATGATTAATCATAACTATTCATGGTTACAGAGAAAAGCACAAAATTATTAGATATTTTTCATCATTTTTAATTGCTTTATAGGTATGTATATATTCCTTGTGTAAATAAATCCTATGATTATAATGTCTGTCCTTCTGATGATTTGAATGATCATATAATCATATCATATACGGTTTAATTTTGTGGGTGTAAAAAAATGGTCCAATCGGCTAAACGCTACTTCCAACCGATAAAATTCCATGCAAATTAAATGTAAATACAAGCTGTTGTGTTGGTTGGAAGATTGCATGAGTAATTAGCATAAACATGTACATCAGCATATGGCAGTGAGTCAGTGACATATCAACCAATTGAAAAATGGTGTAAACTGTAGCCAATCAGAAGACAGGAAACCCTAGAGGCTTGTGACATCAAAGAACACCCACTTCACACAGGAATGCCCTGAACATGTGACGCACTGATTAAAATACACACCTCCAATCTCTCTGTGTCCTTCTGGACGTCATCTTTATTCTTGTCACGCGTCGCATTTCTTTGTCTCTCCCTTTGCTCTTCTGAAACTCCTTCCGTTCCTCTCAAGATGTGTCTTTTATAGTCTTATTTGTGTCTTTCAGATGTCACTGTCCTGGGTTTCAGTCTTGATCCAGTGTGAGTGACAGGCGTCAGAGTGGCTGCTCTATTTTACGTTAACATTATTAACATACAACATCAAATACTGTGCCCAGAATATTTTTTGAGTGAAGATGTACTGTACCGTTGCCTATATGTAGTTAAACTAGCCTAAATCCAACTGAAGTATTCGTGTTTTAATATGTATTACTGTGAAAAAGATTCAGTGGCCCCAAAAAGTGTTTTGACGGTTGATGCACTTAAAATATCTGCATTTATTTTTAGGGTAAACAGCTCAAGTACACTTTTCAGACAATGATGTTTTACAGAAATAAGCTTTAATACGTGTTTTCATTATTCTTTATTGCTGTGACATTCGGGTATTCGGGCCATTTTGGTTTGCTGGCCATAAGAGTGCCGGTAAGTCCAGGCACGAGATGCTGGATTTGTCAGAAGCTGTGACGTAAGCAGCTGTTTACACGAGTCGTGACTCACAGGGTAGAATGAATATGTTCCTCTTGAGATTCTTTAGGAGCTGAACCTCTCCTAATCCATACAACTAAGATTTATTCATATCCAAATGCCCATTCCAGTGCAGCTGGAGGTCCTTATCTACGTCATATGCTTTACTGCAGTGTTTTCTAACATATTCACATCAAAAGCCAACATACAGAGTTAAAAATGTAGCAAAAAGTACTATCTTTTGCTCTTTCTTTTCTTCTTTTTATTCTTTTCTCTTTTTACAAAGGATATCTGTAATGTCTTAGTTGTTAGTGCTAGTATATATATATATATATATATATATATATATAGATCCTGATCACACTGTCGGGGCTTATTTCTGCGATAACTACCGGCTGCCTCTACATTATCCCTTACATCAAGTGTTCTACATTGTTCTATATATATATATATATATATATATATATATATATATATGCAATAGGGTAGGGTATAGGGTTCTTGTTAATGTCTCAAACCATGCTCAGATTCCATGACCATGCCAAGTCGGCAAAGTTGGATATCTCTATATAAATTCAAACAATTCTCTTTAAATTCTTTCGATATCAGATAATCTGAGCTGCTATCTATACTCTGATAAACTCTCAGAAAACAGGTACAAAAGCTGTCACTGGCAGTACCTTTAAAAAAGATGCAAATATGTACCATTTAATTACTAGTACTAACATTTTAGGTATATTTGTGTAGGTATTTTCAGGGATAAATGAGCTGCTTTTAAACCTTACTATACTGTTTTCTAAAAGTATACCATGTGTCAGTAATTTGAGTCTCATTTGAGTGTATTTTACTTTCATTTTAGGAGAAACATCTGAGGCAAAGTTGATACCTAAATGACACATAATTGATAACATCATTACATCTCCTGAGCAATGAAAGAGCGACATCTGAGCAGTTTTTCTCTGAGCTTTCATCTCTCTCACACCACCGATGTCTAGTGTTAAAACACCATTACCAGTGACCTCTGAACTTTACCCTCTGTCATCCTTTGCTTTTTTCCCTGACTGTGTTCAGTGTGTGTGAGAGTCTTATCAGCTCTCTGCAGATGCTCTCCTGTGCCGTTCACATTTCGCTGTAAAATTGGCTTTTCTCTCAGCAGTATAGAGAGGGATTATCCTCTTCTCCTCCGCTCAGCAGAATTAGCCGCTGGAATAACCAGCGACCCATTTTCAGCTTATTTTAGGAAGCGCTGAAACACACTGTACTGCACATCATGAAAGGCCTGAGCTCTCTGATTTGAGGGAAAGATTGCTAGAAATGTGCCTTTACATTTACAAACAAAACATGAAGAATGGCCAAACAGAAATAGTGTACAATTACCAAACGGTACCATCATCCATTTAATTAGGTTGATGAAGGGGTTGTATTATTATCATTTTTTTTTTGTTTATTTATATTATATTCCTCATATTAAAGAAATGAGTTTTGTAGTGTTTTCAGTTAGATCTGATAATAGGCCATGCATAAACAGTTTAAAATTCTTGATTCATTTGTTAAATTTCTTATTTCTTCTTTCTCTCATATATTTAACCTTAAGTGCCTTCCAAAATAAAAAAGTCACATCTAAAAAGCAAAAAAACCAACAGACAAAAAAAACTTTAAAGGCCTGACACATCAACTTAATAACAAATCATTTTAGTATTTTCAAAAAATTATATTTAAGAGCCTGAATATTAGCATGAGATATTATCAGAAAGCGATGATCAGAAATACAAATATTTAGTAAATATAGGCACACATTTTTAAAGGATAACAGCAAGTCTTATTTTAGATCATGTTTATT
This sequence comes from Enteromius unitaeniatus, assembly GCA_032359435.1. Taxonomy (NCBI): domain Eukaryota; kingdom Metazoa; phylum Chordata; class Actinopteri; order Cypriniformes; family Cyprinidae; genus Enteromius; species Enteromius unitaeniatus. The sequence continues at coordinate 1,702,431 of JAUMHI010000041.1, forward strand.
TTATTTAATGTAACAAAATGCACACACACACTCATATATATATATATATATGTATTGTTAACTCTAATAACGTAGCCTTAAAATATATGTGAATCAAATTCATCAATCACTGATTCATGTTGTATTAAATGAGTTCAAATTAAACTCTAAGGCCTGGTTTCACAAACAGGGCTTAGCTTAAGTCAGGTCTAGACCTTATAATTAAATTAAGATGTTTAAGCAACTTTTTACAAAAATGCCTTAGAAAAAAACTGGAGGTCCTGGACGATGCATACATCTATAATTTACTGACAGTTTTATTTCATCATGGGATTTCCTTCCCGTTTTTTAATTGTTTTACTTCAATGGTAGGTTAGAATTTTGTGAATTTTTTGAATGAAAGATCAAAAGGATAAACAATGCAGATTTATTTTCACAGCCACCTTTGCTCAGATTTACCAAGGGTGCCAATATTAGTGGAGGGCACTGTATATATACATATATAATTATTATAATTTTTTTATTTTTTTATTTAACGCATCTTGAGATTAGCATCATTTAGAAATACCAATAGGGGCCAATTGTAGGGTGCTAGCAAGAAATGGCTTTAAGTTTAAGCCTGTTTAAGTAAAACCTATAGGAAAGCATGTTGTGTTTTCAGCTGAAATGCTTACATAATTGTCTCTTGCTATTGTGTCAGTTTAAAAAGGTAGTTTCTCCTTAATATACATGGATTGCTATGACTCATTGAAAAGCTTATGTCTCTCTCTCAGCAGAGCTGCCAGTTTCACTTTAAATTCCTGCTGTGCTTCTCATCTGTGTGTGTGTGCCGGCGTGCTGAACTGTCAGTTTAGCTTTGCATCTATTTTAGATTTGTTTATGCAGCTCCTCATTCTCACTGTTAGCTCGATGCTGATTGAAGAGCACAATGGCATCAAGAACATTTGTTGCCCACCATCTTTGGCTTCACTTTAGTGCTTAATTTGTCATTTGTTTGCATAAACATGGAAACCTACATAGCTTTACACACATGCTGCTAATCAAAAGTTACATGTCTTGATAGGTTGAAGCACAACAGGTTGTGTGACGAGAGGAGGATCCTTCATGAAAGACATATTCGCAATGGCACATAACGAGGCACTGCGGGGGAATTTTTTAACGCGATGATGACGTCACTAGTGATGACAATGTTGAAAAACGTCACAGCCTTAGTTGGTAAGGAAAGTCTGTTATAAAATCCCCCTCACCCTCACACAACCCTACACATGCTCAATGTGCTCAATGTCAAGTCTTCTGTCTTTAGGTGGCAGCAGAGCTCAGCTTTTCTCTCAGTGGAACAGAGCGTCCCGGACAGCAGGTGTGTTTGTGACACATGTTTGGCCCTCACGTCCTTTTAGAGCTTCTCTGGATGATGAGGTGATGATGTGACACCAGCAGGACAAATGTTGCATATGTGATGAGTATCATATTTCATGCTTCAGGCTTTCTTAGCTTGTATAGTGTAGGGAGAATATGGATTAGGAAAAACAGGGGCCCTAACTGAGCGAAAGTATGCAAATTGGTCCAGATGCTGGTATTTTCTTTGGCCAAGATGAATAAATTCTGATATCTTGCATTGTATATCAATTAGATATTCACAGTATAACAGCACTACTTGCATAAATGC
>JAUMHI010000041.1:1704175-1719996 GCA_032359435.1 Enteromius unitaeniatus
AGATGAATAAATTCTGATATCTTGCATTGTATATCAATTAGATATTCACAGTATAACAGCACTACTTGCATAAATGCATATAAATGTCACTCTCCAATGTCACTCTGCATATAAATGTCTCCCATTCATGTCCATTAAGATGATATTTAGTCTTATGGTCAAATATCTGTAGTTTCTAATCATATAATGCAATGCAATACAAAAGTAAATGTTCCTGATAATCATATTTGATACATTTTAACATGATTTTACTACAAAATGATGTTTGGATAATCAAGTAAACATAAGTTGCTTAAATTCAGTATGTGTTCATTTTGAAATATTACTAATAATATAAAAGTTATTCTTGCTATTATATCAAAAGGTCTTTTACTTGGTAAAAAAAACAACAACAACTATAAATCAAAGAACAGAAACAACAGTAGATTTTGCACATTTCTTCAGAAATTTGTATATCAGATATGATGAAGTAAGCTTTAAATGAAACATGAGAATTTGAAAAGTCTATTACTGGGGTTTAAAATCTAATTTAAACCTGGGGGGAAAAATTCCGAAATTCAAAACAATGTAAAATGAAGGAACGTTGTAGCTTTAAAAATAAATAAATAATTCTGCACCAAAAAGTAACAAATTAAACAAATTAATAAGTGCCAGTGATTATGTGAACCCTTTGTGAACCAAAATAGATGTTATTTCCTATGTTTAGCTCATTTTATTGTCTACCTCCAACACTTCTCCTCTCTGACCTTTCTTCTCAAAGCTTTTTAATAAAACATATCATCACTGTATGACATTTATAAGAATATTTCTAGAGGTTCTGGTATGTAACAGTTTGTTGACCTTTAATTTTCGGTTGAATAGTTTGTGGTTCTTGTAAGTGCGAGCAGTTCTGAAAGTTTTAATAAGTGGGTCACCAACTTATGGTGACATTTAAGTTTACAACACGTGAACGGCCTTCAGCAGCGCAGAAAGATCTGAATGTGTGTGTAAATTGGTTTATGGATGCATTTGACTTTTCTTTTTTACTCGGTTTAGGGCATGAAATCCAATCAGTTTTCTTCGAAAAACTAATTACGTTTAGCTGCAGTGCCTGGGGTTCATTATGAGTTTTTGGGGGTCTCTTTGACAACGTAAAAAAAAAAACAATTACAAAAACAGAGGAGATGCAGGCAGTCTTAGGTTACCCCATCCTCTCATCCTTCTGTGAAAAAATACTGTCCTGCCTGGTTGCCATAGAAACAAGTAATTGCTGCACCTGGCAAATTGCAGGGCACTTTAAAGCGGTTAATTCAGTGTATTTTCTCGGCTCTTCCCATCCTAGAGGTCTGACATGTGACTCTCTGTACAGAGGCAGGAATATCTCCTGAATCCCTGATGTCAGCAGAGCTGAATTTGTTGTGTAATGATAAAGTACAGATGAAAAGGTCAACTGGTTTCAAGTGTTTTGTGTGAGCTTGTGTTTGTGCATTTGCTATCTTTACCTCCAAGGCATTATTTGTGACTAACAATAGAATAGAATGTGTGTATATGTATGTCATAGCGCTTTCATGTTGGTCTTTTTTTGGTTTTGATTGCTTCTATTGTTTTCATTTCTAAGTAGCTTTGGCCAAAAGTGTCTGCTAAGTGACTAAAATGGAAACGTAAATTTCAGTGAATTTTAGAATAGAATGTGGTGGTTTGTGGATATACATTTAGTTTAAAATACATTTTAGTCTAGATATATAATAGAGTAGAACAGAATAGAATGCGGTAGTTTGTGCATGTACATTTATGAATACATTTTTTTAAAATACAGTTTAGGCTTGGGATAGTATAGAAATAGAATAGAATGCGGTGATTTATGTATATACATTGGAGTGTTTCAGTACATTTAGGCTAGGAAATAGATTAGAATAAAATAGAAAATAGAAAACATTGTAGAAATAAAATAGGTTTTTGTGTATTTGTGCTTTTTATGCTAAGAAGAATAGAATTGAACAGAACAGAATGTGTACAAACATTTAATTTTGAGTACATTTTAGATATAGAATAGAACAGAACAGAATAGAATAGAATGTGGCTTGTTTATATATATTTGTGTTTTTGAATGCATACAAGAGTAGAGTAGAGTAGAATAGAGTAGAGTAGAATATAATAGAATGTGGTGGTTTAAGTACTTAAACTTGTTTTTAAGTGCATTTAGACTAGGGATAGAATAGAAAGAGTAGAATAAAATGTGGTGGTTGTGTATATACAATTGTGTTTTTGAGTCTAAGAAGGGAGTAGAGTAGAATAGAATGTGGTGGGTTGTGTATGTACATTTGTTTTAGGCTTAGATCATAATAGAATGTGCTGCTTTGTAAATTTTGTGTTTTTGAGTACATTTTAGGAATTGAATAGAATGGAATCGAATGTAGTGGTCTGTGTACATGTTAATTTGTGGTTGTATAAGTACATTCATTCTAAGAATAGAATAGAATGTGGCAGTTTGTGTATTTGCATTTGTCTCTAAGTACATTTTAGGCAAATAATAGAATGGAATGGAATAGAATGTGGCAGTTCATATATATGTTCATTTGTGTTTTGAGTAAATTTTAGGCTGGAAATAGAAAAGAAGAAATTCAGTAAAATGAATTGTTTGTCAATACATTTTAGACTATGAATAGAATAGAATAGAATAGAATAGAACAGAATAGAATAGAATAGAAGGGGGTGGTGTGAATGTGTACATTCGTGAGTAAATTTTACAAAATAGAAAAATGGAATACACTTAAAAGGCTGAATTCTAATAATATGTTGTTATTTTTGATCAAATAATTGCAGTCTTGGTGAGCCTATAAGAGACTTCTTTCAAATTTTTTTTTTTAAATCTTCCCGAGCCCAAACTTTGAAGAGTATGTGCATGTTTGTTTTGTGCTGTTTGGTTATCAGGTTGGTTTTGTGCATCAGAAATCCTGCATCAAATGCTTTCGTATCTCGTCATCCGTCTCACATCAAGTCTGAAATGTCTTTTAAAAGCTTGAAGGATTAAATGAGGTTGAGACGAATCTGTGTCTGCTTGAGATGAGGATGCTGGAGCAGAGCAGGAGTTTTCACGTTTCTAATCACAGAGATTTTTGTCCTCAAGATAGCAACAAGATTGAGGGCTTCTCTTCAGCGAGGCAGGCGAAAGAAAAATACTTCCTTTAAACAAGATAACCATCACACGCACACAGCTTTAAATGAATGAGACCCGTCAGCAAGAAATGAATTACTCAAAGGAAGTGAAAGATTTGGGATGGCGTGCAGGCCACTGATTATCTGAATTTATGGAGGAGAGTCGTGACAGTTGGAAAACACCTCCCTCTGACTCTTTTTGCTTTATATCTATCTCTTTTGCACCCCGTTGCTTCCTCTATCCAGTGGTTAATGAGGGGTTCTTGCATTCACGCCGACTATGTTATGCAAAAGTTGTCAAGGTCAGGGAAAGAAACTGGCTTCCAGGTTTCCAAAGGGGTTGAATAAGCTCCAGGGTTCTGGACAATGTCAGTGTCTTTAGGGTTTGTTGGAAGCGTCATAGCTTTAATTTAATTTGGACTACAAAACAAAGTTGCTGTAACTAACCTCCTTATCTTCAACAGAAGCGTGTCTCCATCATTAGAGCCGGTCCCGGCTGAATTTATGTGCAGGGTTTAAACGAGCATGTTAAGTGCTGTAGTCTGCACCGGTATCCATCATCATTAGGTTGCCATAGCGTTTACTATGAGGGATGAAAAGAGAGCAGTGCGTTAGTTTATCAGAACTCTATTAAAAGAGCATTACGCCCTAAGAGTTAAAAGAGAGTGCGGGGAAAACAAATGAACTAACAGCCACTCAATGACTCAACACATTTCCACATGAGTCTCTGGAACGTGAGCGAGGGTTGTTTTCCTGAACTGCGCTGCATCAACCAAGTGTTGGCTGAGAACAATAACAGCGGTGCAAAATGTACTTTATTGTTTCCAAAGACAGATTTATTTTGGACTTTTTGTTGCAGCACACATGTTTGTTTCTTGTCACTCTCATTTTGATTATGATTTGCATAAGAGAAGTTATAATTATAATACTATGTAAAGCAATCAACAGCTGTTCAAAAGAAATAAATATGTTTATTTAGATAAATTGTTCAAAAGTTACAGTTTATAGACATTTATAATGTTTATAATGTTACAAAAGATTTCTATATATCTAATAAACGCTGTCTTTTGAACTTTTAGTTGATTAAATCTTGATTAAAAAGATCTCAACAAATTGTCTTCACCGTTGTTAATAATAGGAATGTTTATTAGCATTTTCAAATGATTTCTGAAGGATAATGTGACACTGAAGACTGGAGTAATGATGCTGAAAATTCAGCTGCATATTACAGGAATAAATTACAAATTTACAATTCATTTAAATAGAACACAAGTGTTTTGAATTGTAAAAATATTATTGAACGTTACTGTCTTTTCTGTATTACTGTTCTTTACTTTTAAAGAATAATTAAATATTTAAATAATTATTAATTATTTAATTAAATAAATGAGTTTATAAATGAGTTTTTAGTACACTAAAAATAAGGAAACTGGGGGGAAAAACAATAAAAATCATACAAATTCAAATATAAGAGTAAAAACAACACTGCACAAAAACATCAAATGCGAGACACTGCAGGTGTATAGGGTAAAAAATACACTAACATTTATCACCTTACTTACCTAGTTGATTGATCACATGGATAATTGCAAACATATTTTACATTACAGGTTTTCTAAAATATTAAGTTTAAATGTGCAAATAAGGTATTATTTAATGAAATATGCACTAATTTGCATACATTTCTAGAACAAACATGTATGTGTATGTTGTGTAGTCAGTTCAGTTTTTGACATATTAGAGACATTTTGTCACTCCATAATTCAAAAAATACTTAGAACACACAGAAATCATTTCATTTGGACACTTGGGGGATGAAATGTTGTATATTATCAAGCAAATTATATAAGAACAAATCCTCATGTAAAAACCTTCAGGATATAGACAGGTATAAAAATATAAAGTTTGGTGTGTGTGTGTGTAAGTACTACTAATATGGATGAGCGTAGGAGGAAAAAACTAATTTTGAGAAAACGACCTTTTAAAAATATGTATTGTAATTTAAATATATTGATACAAATAGAGAGAGTGCTATCAAACACACACTTAACAATGTATTTTGAATGTTTTCTTTTCACTAGTCTGAAAGAATATTTTATGAAAAACAAAAAAGCCCAAGATCTCAAATTTGACAGGTGCTAGAAAAAATGGTCTCTTCTTGAAATAAAAATACTACTACTTGCTTATCTGCTATTTCCTTGCAAATATTTAGCAGTAACACAAATATATCATATTCTGTCTTTATAATAAAACCTCTCTTTTTTGAAAGTCTTAGAGTTGTTTAAGAAACAGATGAATAACTTCTAAAGGAAAAGGTCGTGTGAAATGAGGATGGAACGAGAGCTGCTGGTGTATCCTCTCTCTGTCAGAATGATCTATGATATATTGTTATATGTGATATCTCTGTTACAGTGCTACGAATATAAGGGCAACTTTCAGCTCTCACTTGATATCTATATTGAATGAAATAAAATGACGTACTAAAGCATAGATAGATTGCGCCTGAGCTAGTGTGAGAGTGCATGTGTGTGGCATTAAATCACACATGTCCAGATAAAGGATGTGTTCTCCGCGGGAAGAGAAACAGAGAAGGGAATGATGTGAGAGAGGGATGACAGATATTCAGCCTGAGGAATGATGGGATAGTCAGATCCCACCTGAGGCTCGGAGAGAGAGCGAGACGACTGGAGAAGAAATTTGTCAGCGAGGAAAAATACTGAACGTGGATACAGGTCTTCAGATTTGTATTCTGCTGAAGAACGAGAGAAAAAGACACATTTATGGGTGAATGACTGCGAGAGATGAGATGCCCTACTACATTCATCCTTACACACACAGACCTGTATTTTTGTCTGGCCTTACATTATATAATATACAACAGTATATATTAGTAATTTTGTTGTTTATATTTAAAAAATACTAATATATACTGTATGTGTGTGTGGAGGGGTGTTTTATATATATATATATATATATATATATGTGTCTGTATATATGAACAGTTTGTCTAAAAAACAGATATCTCAGTTTTGAACCATTGTGCTTTCTAATTAAACTCAATCAAACTGCAGTTGGGTTATTTTGATTTGGTTAAAAAATAACTAAAAACTACAGTTAACTAGGACAATATAAACATGACAACTTAATTAAAGAAAACATTATTTTTGAAAGAAAAAAAAAATTATGCAATAATTTAGTTGTTTTAATTATTTGTTATTACTTTTATTCATATTTATTTAGGAACTGTTTTTATTATTTTTTTAATAATTGTTTATTCTTTAAATGTTTACTATTTAGTGTTTTGTTCCAAGTTGCTAACGATTTTTTTTTATTTGTGGTTTTAGTTAAGGTAGTGTTGGATGTTGTATTACAGACATTGTCAAGTGTTCAGACAATAAAAAAACAATTAACTTTTATTTTACTTGAATATATCTGTCACTCTCTCTCTCTCTCTCACTCACACACACTGGTTCAATAGCAGTAAAGCTCATTAACTCATTGATGCAGTGTCCTGGGGGAGATGTTGCTTTTAATTATAATAACAGTGAAATGTGTGTGAGTGTGTGTTCACTGCATAACACACCCTGTGGTTTCTATTACAAATTTATTATCTGTTAAACACTTCTAAACCACTAAAACGCTTTTAGGGTCCATCAAAGCTTTATTGAAAATTATATCATAACTTTATCTGCCTTGACTAAATTTAGCTGCTATGATTTTACTGTAATATTGCATTACTGTGGAAAACCATTTGTCTTTGACATTTTATGACATGTAAACAAATGGGACAGGAAATATGGCTCAGAGAGATGATGATTTGAGCACATGTTGATAAATGTGTAGATCTTTCAAGGTCACAGAAATGTATATTTCAGCTTATTGTTTCAGAGGATAATGTCATGAATATATTTGCTATCGCATTTAAATGACAGAAAAAGAGAATGTAGCTATTCGTTAGACAACATTTTGGGGTTGAAGTGATTTTTGTTGTATTGAAGAAATGTCTTAATTTTTTATTTTTGTGATTTTTAAAAAATGTTTATTGGGGCAAGTTGTCACGGTTTCCTCCTTTCTCTTTTACAAGAAAATAATTGTTTTACTGTTTAAATTGTACTGAAAACCTATAATAAGCTGTTTAATATCAGTTTGCTCCTTTGTGACACATAACTCCATATATTGTGACAACATTCCCTGCTATTGCATGTTCAGTGTGTGTGTGTGTGTATATATATATTTGGGACAAAAAAGTGTGACAGCTATATATTGCATGCATGAATATATTTTTCAAGCATGTGATGAAAGATAAAGAGGGGCCAGTATTTTTCCACACTTTGTTCTGACCTGTTTTTAGTTGGTTACATCACATTTTGCCATCAGCACATGCAGCAGAAGTCTTTTCTTTCGGCATGTTTAAAAGACACGCACCAGATTATAAAGATTGTTGAGCGTGGAGGTCACAAAAAGCTCCTGTCTTGTGTGTTTGAGCCTCAGGCTGTTCTCACTGCTGTGCTGCTTATAAAGAAACGCACATTCTCTTTATGTTAGCTGGTTTTCTGTAATAATACAACCTCAAGGATCTATCATTTACACCTGATCTAATTCATACGAGTGACTTTGAATATTAAAATAATATTTTGGACTTGAATATAATCATGTGTCATCCAATTTAAATGCCACATTTTTTTACACATTATGCATAAAATGTCACATTTTATTTTAGTTTCTGAATTTCTTAGTAGTTACTTTGGCCATGTCATGCATTGATTTGGTTTTGTTTCTTCCGGTACTTTCAGTCGATCCACATTATCTGGTGATTGTTTAGTATTGAGTGGTCAAAAGACAATTCACAACCTTCAATCACCTCTTAAAGCACAGATCAATGAGATGGAGACCTGTGCAAATATAACAGCACTAAACTCTCTCTAACCTTCCCTACTCAAGAAGGACTGATGTAGTTTGTCTTTGGTTGTTGGGCTGAACTTTTAAACTTTACCGAGTCAGCACTGACTCTTTATGGGACAGCTCGACATTCAGACGGGACACCATGCATCAAGTACATTGGCTGTAAGTTAGGAAAAAAGATTGTAAGAATGAATGAGATAGAAGATTGCAAACAAAGCAAAGAAGGACTTGTTCACCCAAAAATTAAAATTAGCTGAAAATGTACTCACCCTCAGTCCATCAGAGATGAGTAGATGAGATTGTTTCTTTTATGCTCACCAATGGATACTGTGGAGTGAATGGGTGCCGTCAGAATCCAAACAGCTGATAAAAACATCACAATAGTAAAACACACCACCACTCCAGTCCACCAATTAACATTTTGTAAAACAAAAAGCTGTATGTCTGTAAAAAAACAAATCCATCTTTAAGGTAATTTAACATTAGACCATCCCAGCTAAATGTTTATCAGCTATTTGGACTTTCATTCTGACGGCACCCATTCACTGCATTTGTTGGTGATGATAAGCTTCTCCATGAAAAAATAAAGTAATCTTTGATGGCCTGAAGGCGAGAACATTTTTAGGAGTTTTTTTTGGTATATTTGGGTCAACTATAACTTTAACATTCCTTAAATAGTTTTATTAAATTGTGGAATAAATGCACGAGTATAAAATGAACTGGAGAGCATCATTACTTTGGCAGTAAAGAGCCCTGAAATGTTCTGTTTCAGAGGACACGAGATGCACACTTGAGATGCACAAACCGCAGGCTGATGGGGGTGAAATAGTTTTGTTTCCATGACAACAAAACGGAGCCGTTGCACAGGCGTCGTAGCAAGGGGTGTTTTGATGTGGGGTTGGAGGGGGACAGACAGTGATTGCTGTAATCATGCTGGGAAAATATTAAGCTAATGAGTGGTGACTGAATAGCATTTCTCTTTTCCCCGGGGCTGTATATCTTTAACCTTCCTTTCGTCACAGATGCCTTCTTTATGCTCTTTGGGTTTCTCTCTCACATGCTGACTGAAGCTGCTCTGTGCCAAAATCTGTGTGTGTCCATGTGTGTGATGAGCTCTCACTGCTGCTGCATACTGTGCAGTATACATCACTCTCAAATATAAAGGTACAAAAGCTGTCATTGGGGAGGTGTCTTTTACCAATTGGGTACTAATATGAGCCATTATGGATTCTAATAGTCAGAGGTGTACGTTTTAAAAGGGTACCACCCCAGCAACAGTTTTTTTGTAATCTTTTTTTCTGTGATTCAGCTGTTATTGTCAAGTAAAACCATTTAAATTCATTGATTTGAACTGAACTATAAAGAAAATAAAGCTTTTTACAATCATTTTTTTTTTTAGCAACTGACTTAAAATAATTATTACTTTAAAAAGTTGTATAATAATTGTATGTCTGTGTGTCATTGTGAAAGTGAAACTACTTTGTTTGTGCTTCCAAAAGAGGACACAACTAGAAATCAGTGCTCAACACAAATATTAGAGTGTGGTCAGTGCATTTAAGGAGGACTGATTCTTGAACCTGACAGAGCAAACAGGCTGTGCACAGAGATTATAAAGTGAGTAAAAAAATACTAAAATACCACAATATTTTTACATAACAATGCAACAAAAGTTTCAAGCAATATGCTACATTCTTGCATTATGAGGTCACATATTTAAAAGTAAATTGCATAATTTAAAATAATACTTTCTTTTTTGTTTTTTACTAATACTGTTTTTGCATTTCATCAAAATTCAAGTCATCCAATCAGAAAGGATCCATTAACTAATTTTACTTACATTCACATACATTTACATTCACTTATGGCACATATTAGCAAACAGGTCATCTAGAGATTCTATACAGATAAAGCACTTTATATTGTTCAGTGTATTTCACTGTGTTGAGGTTGTAAGCAGTATGCCACTCCAAATGTATCCAGATATTGCTGTGTTAAAGCAGCATTGTTTCTCTGACCGTAAACAGCAGTATTGTACCTCGTGTGCTTCCTCTGGCTGAATCTGAACAATGTTCCTGTTTGCATAATAAGTAGATTGCTGATTGCCTAAATGGCTCTGAGCGGCTCAGAGCGAACTTTAATTTTAGAGCGTGCAGGGAAAATCGAACCCCCGCTGAACAAACTAAATGTCATGATGTTTTATCCTGACAGGACACACAATCGTGTTATTACTCTGACTTCATCATCAGATGCTTTACAGGCCTTTCAATGATCCTACATTTAAATAATCAATAATATGCAGAATCTGAACTTCCCTTCTAAAGTTTGTCTGGTTCATCTCTATAGTCACAACAGTGCTACTTCTGAACTCAGATACTAGATCTGATCTAAAATCGTAAGAATAATCTTTCATGATTTAGGTTATGGTTAGTTTATCTTATATATTTTAGCTAGGAAAGTTCATCAAGGCATGTTTTAAATGTTGGCTTGACTTTTTGTATTAGAATAATGTTCAGAAAGTTTAGGCTGCACTAACATTATATTATATGTACATTACTAAATTGCAAATGAAAAGAGAGATAGATAGAGAAATAATAAAGGGATAGATAGAATGATGCATGATAGAGAGATGAAGATAAGGACTGATGGATGGATGGATGGATGGCAAATCGACCAACAGATAGATGAATAATATATAATTATATAAATAGAGGGATAAATAAGAGATGGAGAGATGGATGGACAACAAATAGGAAGATAGAGGGATGATAGCTAGACGGGTGAATGATTGATAGATAGATGGATAGACAAACATGGATGGATGGATGATAGATGGACAACAAATGGACAGACAGATAGAAAGACGAATAGATGGATGGATGAATGGATGGATGGACAGATGGATAGATAGATAGATAGATAGATAGATAGATAGACAGACCAACAGACAGGTGAATAGAGGGAACAGATGGATTGACAGATGGATAGGTAAACAGAGGTGGAGAGATGGAGAGATGGATAGACGACAAATAGGAAAATAGAGGGATGATAGCTACATGAATGATTGATAGATGGACTGACAAACATGGATGGATGGATGATAGATGGACAACAAATGGACAGACAGATAGAAAGACGAATAGATTAATGGATGGATGGATGGATGGATGAACGACAAATGAACTGTCAAAAGTACAAAATGGATGTATGGACAGATAGACAGACAGAAAAATGGATAATGAAGACAGATGAATATAGATCGACAGATACAAACGGATGGAAAGATAGATAGATAAACTGACTGACAGGTGTCAAGCAAGAATATTATTATATTATTATTATACAAGCATTATATAAAACAACAGAAGTTTATTGTATGTCCTTCTTTAGACAGTATTATAAATCTCTGTACAGATGAAAGTGGGCTTCACTTCATCATTTGGTATTCCTCCGTGCACATGATCAAAAGTAGAGGTCAACTCAAGGTTAATAAGTGGGCGTGTCACTCGATGCGCACACACACACACACACACACACACACACACCCTGTCCTCTTTGTCTCTCCTCCTGACACTCTCTCTTGCTCTTTCTCTTTTTTCATTCATACGATCACACTGACTCTATGTTTGGACACTCTTTCGTCACACTCACACACACATGCATGTGCCATCTAACCTCTACTGACATCACAGGACTCTGTTTCCTCCGGCCCGATCGCTGCTTCCCATACATGTGCAGGAGAAAGCACTTGAACATGTGACTCAGAGGAAGGAAATGTCTTCTGCACTAACTGATCTCCATTTATATGATAATAGGCAGCCCGAGGAAAGGCAATTAAAGTGACAGCAGCCTGGTTGTTTTAGGCACGCTTTGTCTCGTGGTGAATAATGGAAAATAAGGAATAGTTCTGTTTAACAGCTCTGTGGCCAGAGATAAGACACACATACACAAACACACACTCATTAGGGTTTCACCACTCTAATTATATTGTCTAGCTGCTCTTAGAAGAGCAGCTAGACAATATAAGAGCTGGTTTTATTGTTAGATGCATGCGATTTTCTCTAAGCATGTTCAGTGTGAATTATGTAAGCCTTATTTGGAGCTATGATTGACAGCTCTCATACAGTGTGGATGGTATTTACCACAAGGTGGCGTGTTGCTCACACACAGAGTGATGAGAGTGTTTTCAGAGAGAAGCAACCTGGTCCTATATCTGCATTATTCCTTAAACATTTTACATTCTGTAACCTTTCAAATCTTAAAAATGACTGTAAATGACTTTATTCATAAAAGGGTTTAGTCTAATCAATGCACTTAAATCTTAAAAAGAAAGGACTATTTCTAAACTACAATAGCAACAAACAGAATGGAAATACAGAGCCCAATGCTCAGACATTGAAAAACAAACCTTTTGATATCCTCATGCGGATTTCTTGAGAATTCAATTCGCTAATACTTTCTAATTTGCTAATACTGATGCTTGTGATGTTGAATTGCCTTCAAAAAGATGTCACTTCCTGGAGGATTTCATTAGAAACAGCCTTTTGGTAATTCTGGTAACACCAGAATGTTTAACAAGAGGGAATATATGGAATATATGTTGCCAAAGGATAAAACATAAATGAAAATGCAGTTCCATATTTTTATCGGGCCATTGTGACCTTTTCTCAAAATTGTGATTTTCTGAGACCAGTCCTGTTTATTTTAAAGCTATTTGCAGTTATTTTCTAATAATGCAAGTTTATATATGTGACCATGTAGCACAAAGTCAGTCATAAATAGCACAGGTATTTGTAGCGAAATTCTTTAATGCCACAAATCATTAGGATATTAAGTATAATTTTCCATAAATATTTTTTGTAAATTTCCTACTGTAAATTTATCAAAACTTCATTTTTGATCAGTAATATGCATTGCTAGAATTTCATTTGGACAACTTTAAAGGCGTTTTTTCCATATTTTGATTTTTTGCACCCTCAGATTCAAGATTCAAGATCTCGACTAAATATTGTCATGACAAACCATCAATGGAAAGCTTGTTTATTCAGCAATAACTGTATCAATTTTAAAAAGATTGACTGGTTATGACTGGTTTTGTGGTCCAGGGTTACATATCACACTTTCAGCCTTATATAATGTAAAAACTTTTTAAGAAATGTTTAAAATGTATAAACTTATAAACTCAAAATTGTGCATTAACATTATTCTGTCTCTTTTTCTCAGAATTGCATTTAAATTGTTTACATTTTAAAAGTTGTACCTCACGCAATTACGACTTTCCCCCCAAAATTGCTAGAAAAATTCTGAATTTTGAGTTATAAACTGCAAAAACATAAGTCCTAATTGTGAAATTGTCACTTCAGCTCAGTCTCACAACAATTTCTACATGAATTTGTTTTGGTCATTTAGTCAAATAAAGTCAATTACATTTATTCTGTGGAGGAAGTAAGATTCCACTGGAAAGTAATTTTGAGAACACAGCAAGGGGAAAAAAGCAAGTAAATAAATAATGAAAACAGATCGAGACGTGAACATGTACATCACAGTAGTAATGAACCTTCTAAGCTGATCTCTGTAAATGCACTCAAGCCGAAACAGAAGTTTATTGCAAACACATAAAGCTCACCCTGACCCTTTGTGATGCAGGTTTAAGATTCGTTCAGCATGACTTTAGCGGTATAAATGTTTGGCAAGTGCTTAAGGAAACCATCACAGTGCATTTACATAACAGATGGCGCCTGATGGTAATTTCCACGTGCAATTAACTCCATTCATGAAGATGGCAAGCTCAAACACTGCATTACGAGACTGTTTGTGTGGATGTGTTTTATGGTGTTGGCTATAATTGAGAAACAAGAGGTCATAAGACAGATTATGTACGTTCCGACATACTGTTGTTATTTTTACGTTTCATCAGTAGTGGACATCAGTATGCTCTTTCTTTGCTATCTTGTGCAATCTTTTCATATGTGTTGGAAAATGAAATACATGGGAAGCAGAAAGGCAAAGGGAAAGTGGAAATCCTTGTGTATACGTGTAAGTGTGTGTGGGGGAGCAGTCCGAACAAGCTCTGTCCCAAATCCAAGTGAGCTCACTACATAGGCAGGATTTTTAGGATTCTCCCTTGAAACACCTTCCAAAAGGGTTTTATACGATGTCAATGACTTTATTTTTGAGGTGTACAATTAATGTGTCTCTGAGATTCAGATCCATGATTTTGATGTTGCTAGATGTCCACTAGTTAAGCTACAGGAACCACTCAAATTAAACATTTTTTATGGCATAACAGTCAGATAATGTAGAATAGCAAGCTCTTTATTATATTAAAATTCATTCCGTTTTACATAATATAATAGTTCTTCTCAACAAATCCCGTTGAAATGGCTATTTAATAATTTATTAGTCTTCAAGTACCACATCATAAGCTTAGCAAAATGTTAGTGCTCTTATTTGTTGCTTTCAATCTAAAGCCTTGCTAAATCTAAATGCTGCTTTCTGCATGTGTAAATTGTAGACAGCTCAGAGGTGTTATTTTAGTGTGTGTGTGTGTGTGTGTGTGTTTATTTTGTGCTTTTCTGGTTTCATTTTTATTTTAGCTAAAATTGTTGTCCTTTTACTGTGTTTTTGTCATTTCTTTATTTATTTTGTCTGTATTTTTTATAGTAATATATTTTTAAAGTAATTTATTTTTATATAATTTTTATATTTATATTTTTATTTCAGTTTTAGTTATTTTAATACATTAATTTTAACTTATTTATTTATATTATATTGATTTTATTTTAAACAAGGAATATGTTTTTTTGCATGGTTTTAGTTAACTATAATCACCCTGCTAGTCGGCTCACTAGGGTTTAGAACAGAGCCGGTCTGAGTGTGTGCGCACACATCTGTGTGTCTGGGAGCGAGTGCAACCAAGCGTGAAATGATTCTGTTAGTGTCATTTCTATCACACACACACTTCCAGCATCCACGCGGCGACTCTGCATGCTGTGTCTGAGAGGCTGTGACGGCTCCCCGGGGCCTCTCACATCGCAAGGTGTTTGTGTATTTTTTTGCAAGGCAAAAAGAAAAAGGTACCACTAGTTTTGACAGAGATTTGGAAGCAATTACATTTTCACCTTAAAGTGCATTTTTAAATGAAGTATAATGGATAAAGCCATGGACACAGATTTACAAAATATACAATAATTGCTACTATTACTCATTCTCTGGATTAATCTAATTAATCTAATCTAAAAATTAAACATCATCAAGTGAAACATCCAGAATTGTGTGTGTTGCAGATGTCTATTGTCTAAAATGCAGATGTCTAAAAAGGCTATTTGTGTTTCCTTTCTTTTGCTTCAGGTCAGAGTTTGTTGCTCCCAATTTTATTTTTGGAGTTAATCTAAAATGTGATCTGGTTTAAAACAACCTCAGATTTTATCGCATAACAAACCCCGCAGTTCTGCTGCAGACTCTTCACAGACTGCTGAGCAGCTGAAAAAAGGTTAATTACTCCATACTAAGACCACTTCTGGATGATAATTGATGTGTGGGAGGCATTATTATAACAGATGACACTTCCATAACCCACTCTTATACATAACCTACATCTATGTATAAGAGTCTTATACATAATCTTATACATAATCAATCTATTATTCATTATTTCATATTCATCCCGTTTTATGACAACAGAAACACCAATATATATCAATAAAAACGTTTATTGAGAATTTAGCTGCATCCGAACACAGTATGGACACATTAGGCTATGTGTAACCTAAACAGGTTTGTTTCAG
>JAUMHI010000041.1:1720096-1760770 GCA_032359435.1 Enteromius unitaeniatus
TCACCTACATCTTGGATGCCCTGGGGGTAAGCAAATAAACATCACATTTTCATTTTTGGGTGAACTATCCCTTTAATACAGTGTGATTGTACCTCATGACTCCGCAGAGGTTCTGATTCCCGCCCTCCATAGCCCTGTTCAATCCCCCATATGTTTATATTGTTTTTCTTGCTTTTCTTATCCAATCCACTCCAGACTAGTCTCTACCAGCAGGTCACCGGATTTATCAGCTCCCTAGTCCACCTTGTCTCTAGCACGTCTAGTTGAGGCTTCCCGAAACTAGTCCAAAACCCCAAGGAGCGTGCAAACTAAATTCCCCTCACCCATCCAGCATCCTCCTACCGTGCTTCTTTGGGGGGGCAATGCATTTGGCTGCTGTCCTTCTTAAGCTTTTTTGGGGGGCACACAGGGTCCGAGCCAGACGCTGAGCTCTGCCCTCGCTAGGCTTCAAATCACTAGGGCTCAGAGTCCGCCGTCTTCCCGTCTCGCCCCCCGGACAGCACACCAAACTTGCTTCTTATTTACCTTTTCATAATGAGGAAGCGTGAACTTGTGAAAGTGTAACCCTTATTATTACCAATGTTAAAGACGGTTTAATATTTTTGTGAAAACCATGATACCATTTTAATTAGGATTCTTTAATGAATATAAATTTCAAAAGAAGAACAGAATACTGTCCCTTTTGGTCAATTTTAAAAAAAGACCTCAAACGTTTGAACAGTAGTGTTTATGAAATATGTTTTGTAAAGTGCAATGGCATATATGATGTATATGTTGAATGCTTTATAAAATCTTGTAATTTCTGTAAATCTCCTTCCAGGTTTTGTTCTCATTGGTCTGTTTTATCATCACATCTCTCAGAAGGGACATGCAGCTATCTCCTGGTGTTACAGAGCTCCTTGACTTCTCCTGTCCTGTTCTCTAATGAGGGGTCAGGTTTATGACTGTGGCTGTAATTCTGACCCCTGTTAACAGCTTCTATCTGTCACCGCCACCAGAGTCCATATCATTTATCACTGCTCACTCTTTCACTTTTCCTCCCTCCAGAAAAAACTCTCTCTCTCTCTCTCTCTCTCTCTCTCTGTATGTGTGTGTGTTTGTGTGTTTGAGAATATTTATTGTTTCCAGGATCATGTTAAAAGTTAAAATGCTGTCATTATCTGCTTTCAAATCTCATTGACAGTCATTTACACACTATCTTTCAAAAGCATATGAAACCCTTTTCAGCATTGACAATAATCAGAAATGTTTCTCAGGCAGCTTATTAGAATGATTTCTGAATGATCATGTGACACTGAAGACTAGAGTAATGACTGTAATTGAATATTACAAGAAAGACATTTTTATTAATATTTTCCAATATTACAGTTTTTACAATAATTTGTCGTGTTCAGATTTCAACTGATGCGGTTGAGTAAACAATGACAGATTTGGCATTTTACTGATTTCAAGCCTTAACTGTTTTTTTTCTCAAATATTAGGTTTTGTTTTCTATTGACTGTATTAAGTTACTAATGAAGGTCTAGACTTTTCTGTGCTTTTTCATGTGTGTTTGGAGAACTCTGAGAGCTCTATCTGTCATGCTTTGCAGGTTTCTTAATGCACATGAACAACCAGTCAAACTAATAATTGTCTAAGATGTCACTCACCTGTCTGCAAAGTATGAAGAGAAGGGAAAGAAATGATGTGTGTGTAACCTAACAGAGCCTGACAGTTACATTACATTTCCCAGCTAGCAGTCAGATTTACTCATTACAGCTTGCAACTCATATTCATTGGTTTTTCTTCTCCCCCTCCAAAAATGTATTAATTGAACAGAGAATCCATTCCTGATTGCTTGTGTTTCTCATGTGTGTTTGTACAAGGAATTCAGTATTGAAATTATGTTGAAATTCAAAGTACATCATTTTAACTTCATGCAAATTAAATAAAAAGTTGTTTATTTTGCTGCATGAGCTCAAACAAGAGACAATATTCCAATCACTCATAATTTCACCCTTAAATGTGTTTTTTATTTTTGTTTTCTACATGATATTTTTTTAATGTACACACTCAGAGCTGTCACTGGGGTGATACCTTTTCAAAAGGTGCCTAAAGGGTTCATTTTGGTACATTAAAGGTGCATATTAGTACTTAAAGGGTACATATTTGAACCTAACAGGTACAAAAGTGTACCTTTTGAAGTGACAGCTTTTGTACCTTTATTTCTGAAAGTGTTTGAATTAAAATGTTTCAACATCAATTTTACTTTAAATTTTAAAATTGAATATATTTTTTCCAAATTATGAGGTATACAGTAAACTAAACTCAGAATAACAAAATACTTTTTCTTTCTCACAGTTCTGAATTTACATCTCACAATTCACTCACTTTTTATTTCTTAGAATTCTGAGTATATGTCTTGCATTTTATTCCAACACCTTATAAGACAATATAAAAGGTAATTGTTACTTTTGTATCTCACAAATCTGCCTTTTACATTTTTTTTTTATCCTGTGGCAGAAGACCGTTTCCATTCATCTCATTTGCACTTCCGCATATTCAAACGTGATATGACAAACATAAAATTTATTGTGTGTTTGATGTCACACTTTATGAGGTGCAACTCATCATACTGCAAAACACAACACGGAGCATGCAGATAATCCTTCCTGTAAAGACTGGCAGCACGTTGTGATACAGTATGTACAACATTCAGTTTGCTTTCTTGGTTTCCAGGCTGAGTTTGTTATAAAGGCTGTAACACATTAAAAGACACAGGGTTGTTATTCCATTATTTATAATGAAAACATCAGGCAGGTGAAGCACAAGCGCACAGTGTGTCTCCTGTAATTGACTCATTTATTCCCGTTAGTCGCTCATTCGTCTGTGGCCTGTGATGAATTAAACACCCGGGCCCAGTCCTGTCCATAACGTGTGTGTTATTATCAGTATGCCACACAACTCTCCACGAATGTGCTTCCTTCCAGCAATCATCAGCGTCCTCAGATTGCCTGTAACCCACCGTCCATCTCTCACTGTGGTAAATGACATCTCAGAGCCAATAAAACACCGTAATAAAGTCTCTGCGATCAAGATTTAAATCACATATAACACCCACACAAAACAAAATCAATGAAAACTCGTTATTTTGGGGAAATTAGTATCTCAAAAACAACACTTTTTGATTCGGAGATTAATCCTCAGAGGGTATGCTGTAACTGGATTTCATCATTATTTAGTTTGAAGACTGGGCTATTTATAGTCTAAAGGTTTTAATAATAGCAAATAATAAAGCAAATGTGCCACGGGATTCAGGTCTGGGATGATCAGACAGAATTGAATCCACTCTTTGTTTTCCTTATGAACATTGTACACATAAGAAAAAAATAATAATCATTCTTTGATAATTCCATTATAGTACATTCTATTTAATATAAAGTCAAAATTTTAACATACTAAGTTGTAATTATTAGATACATTTTAAAATTAAGTTGTAATTGTTATGATCTTGTTTGTGAACTCTGCCCCATCACCACAGACTCTCAGTCTGTCATCTGGACTACATTACCCAGCAACCATTGCAACATCACACCACCATTTAATCACACACACATGGACATCATTATCCACGCCCACACTCTCATTAACACTCAGCATATAAGCCAGTCTTTCACAACAGCCCAGTGTGAAGTCTTGATGGCTATCATTTCTGAGCGACTGTCAGTCAACAGTTAAATGTGTTCATGACTCAATGTCAGGGTGTTTCTGGCGTTCCCTGAGGTGGACATAAAGTTACCTTGTGTTTTCCCTCGTCTTTTTAACAGTGAAAAAATATTAAGTTCCTGAAGATGACGTTCAGTGACATTTCTCTATTTTAGAAGTTAATGATACATAGAGAACAAGATAGAAAACAAAGTGGATTGTTGCTCCCAGTGTTTCTGGGTGTATATTCAACCTCTTTTAGAAAGGACTTTGACTTTATCTGAAATGTACTCAGCTTATCTCTGCATTGATGAGCTTTGAAATGATTTTCAAATGATACAGGGACCTAAAATAGAGAATAAATTGTCTGTCAGTTCAGCAGCAGCGCTGTGGATTGGCTGGAGGGCAGAAAACAAGCATCTCTCCCGAGAGACAGAAGATGAATAGAGGATCTGATTCCCCAAGAGCCAGCTGCTCCAAGAGGCCTTCGGGAACCTTCACCTCTCAGTCTCCCGGGACAGTCAGGGTTAATAGATGATGAAGAGTAATCTCACGCTGAATTAGAGAGAGACTGTGCACATCAGAGAGACAGAATGCTAAATACAGGAGCTCCTATATAGTCAATCAGACTTTATTTGGCGTTTCAGTCTCATAAATAGTGGAAGAGTGAAATTTTAAAATATTTCCAAGAAATTCCTCTTTAATAGGGTTAAAAGTTGCCCTTGAAAACTAAACTATTTGAAACATGGAGCATGTAATTTTTGAAATTCTTAATTAGTAACTAATATTTACGAATTAAATCAAACTATTGAAGCTCATAAGTGGATGGTTTCATTTGAGAAGATGTGGCAAATCAGTTATGATATAAAAAATGTTTTGATGTCCATGTTTTATCTTAATTATTAATTTCATTCTTTTTGTTCTATTATTATGACTTAGCATGCCATAATTTTGGCATTTTCTGTAATAATTATAAGTTACCAAACATGTTTTTTCCCCCTTCTATGTAAAAATGGCCTTCCATTTTCGAGGTTACATAATACATAAATAAATAAATAAAAAATATAAATAAAATTAAACAAATAATATTATTAAATATGAATAAAATATTATGTGTACATTTTGGACCTCAGTGTGCATTATGTACACAATATACATATAAGTATGATAAGAATGAAACTCAATACAACACATTCAACTTAGAAGGTCTTGATATGCATTTGTCCAAGAAAACAAAACAGGCTCGTTTTTGAGTTTGGTGCATACCTTCAAACCAGTGGAAGATATTTTGAGATCATAATGAATTATAAATCATTAGGTGAAGTTATTTGTTTCTTTATGTTGTTTATGAATGAGACCACACGATGAGGGTCAGACAGCTGTTGTTGTGCTGCACTGTATATAATTCAAAAGACGCTTCATTAGAAACATCAAAATTATAATTTAGTCTTTTAGTGGGTTATTTAAAGGATTCATGAATGCTGGAACTGCACTTTCATTATTTATTTTTTTCTGGGCTGAGTGAGTACTGACTGGAGTGCAGAAGCTGTGAAGGGAGATACCTGACATGTTCAGTGCTGTCACCAGTAAATAGTGTGGGGATTAAAAATAATACCCAAGCTAGCAGATGGTAAATTTGACATTTTGCGAGAAAAATGAGGAAAGTTGTTTTAATTAAAGCAGTGGTCTCAAAATGTTTCTATTTCAAGATTCTATAGAAGCCTCTATTAATAGCTGATTGGTTCTTTTAACTGAAAGGCAGGATTCCATTTCTACTGCCATTCTATTGAGTGAAAGCCAATAGTGGTTTATGTCGTTCACCTTTCACCTGGCATTACTAGCTTTTAAGTTAATGCATTGATACTCTAAAATATATAGTCTCTCAATTATTAAGTAAAATACCCATTTTCATTAGATTGCCTCTGAGTGTTTTTGGCTGCTTTTATCAATACATTTTATGTTTAATGTGTTATATATTTCAATATAATCAATATTTTACTTACTTTGTACACTATATTTTCACAATGCATTCTGAGAATGCCTTTTCCATGAGTTGTTATGCTACCTTCAAGAACAGCTGATTTCTGGTGTGTTTTTTTTTCTTTTTTCTTAACATACATTCATGTGTGTGTATCACGTTATGGTTATCACCCTTGCTTTTAAAACACATAATGCATGATGCTGCAATTTTCTAACAGTAAACATTGATTTATTATGAAATTTAAGTAGATCAAATTTATACAATTTAAAAAAATGTTCTTACAATAATTTGGTTAAATTTGCAATAGTCTTAGGAAACAAAACTATTTCAAACATAAGCTTTATTAAATAAAATTTCATTTAAATTAACATAGCCCTTAACTATTTTGGGATCAAGTGTTGGTTTAGTTATTAATGAGAGTTTAAATTTGACAAACACAGCCAATTTGTGTTTTGTTTTGCGTTTGATGTTTTTGTCAGACCTCCACCTGCTGTAAAGGTGGTGTACATTTGAAAGAATGTCACATTTTAGTAATTGAGTGAAATCATTCTCTGTCTGTAGCATTGGTTACTAAAAGCCACTAAGCTGCGTGACAGATTGAGTGATTTGGCCAGCAGACAGCAGAAGACAGTCTGTTGAGTTTGCATGAATGTTATTAATCTGTAAAGCTGAAGTCCTGGATTTCAATGCTAGCTCCCACTCATCCAGAGTTCTAACAATTCAGTCTTTGGACAACTCTGTGGCTATTGACCAGAGATGGCGATTAAACATCTAGCTCAGGGAAACAGATCTTAGCGACCAACTTAAACGTGAAAGGAACCTCAGTCTTTGTCATTTTGGGAAATCTTCTTAGCATCACAGAGACGTGTTAACAGGATCCAATGCCCGGGTGCTTATCGTCAAACGCTGTCAGATTTGCTCCAAGGTAATCTGCTGCTAACACACACCGTTCCTCTGAATGTCCCTCACCTGTCTGTGAGATAGCAGGGATATTCTCTCTGGTTTTGCTGAGTTCTGTAGCCATAAGCGTCCCTCTTTGACAGGAAGCGCAGATGCTGTTCCACAAGTTTTATCAGCGTCTGAATGCAGCAACTGAAGTAAATCTTCAAGCAAATATGTTTAAACCATCTGACAAAATTTTATCCAAGATGCCTTAAAAGTGACAGTTTACTCCTGCTGTGCACGAATGGACTGATTTAATTTCAAAGAAGTTAACTGCAACTTGTAAAAGAAAGATTTGGATTCACATGAATAATTTCCCCTAATTTCTGTAACTGTCAGTGCTTTGGATAAGTGTCTGGTAAATGACTCTTTACTGGTCTCGCATAGGAAGACTTTTAAAGTTTGTCCCACTTAGGCTACATGACTAATATGTAAAGTTTGTTTTGTTGTTACATGCCGTTTAAAGGAGTAGTTCACCTAAAAATTTTAATTACAACATATTTTGCTCACCCCCAAGCCATCCTTGGTGTATATGACTTTCTTCTATCAGACAAACACCATCAGAGTTTTTAAAAAAATGTAGCCTGGCTCTTCCAAGCTTGTTAATGCTGGTGGATGGTGAATGTTATTTTGAAGCTCCATAAACCATATCCATCATAAAACCGGCTGGCCCCTGACTCGAAGTATAACCTAAGCTGCATTCGTTCTTATGGTCAAATCCTCCGACATTTTTTTTACTTCTTGTTTTTGGCTTTTAGTTTGTTACCGGCGTTTAGTATTGCTCTATCTTTGTTCATCTATTCTTTTCTGAGCTTTTTGAGTCAGAGGTCAGCCAAGAAGCCTGAACTTGACTCTCTCGTGAATGAACATACTGCCGATTTGTCAGTGATTTGAGTTATAATTTTAAAAATAGAAATAGTTTTGTTACAAACACCGTTGATTTGCTTCAGAAGACATGTGTTAACTCCCCGGAGGCGTAGAGGTTAGTTTTATATATATGGTTTATACGGAGCTGTAAAACCATCCACCATACCAAGCTTGGAAGAGCCAGGAAAAATATATTCAGATGTGTTATATACACCTAGGATGGCTTGGGGGTGAGTAAAATATGGGATAATTTTCATTTTCGGGTGAATGTGAAGGAAAATTAATTTTTACTGGTGTAAGAGGGACAACTGGGGGACACATAGGTGTCTGTACTTCACCTAAATAAAGAGGACTAGGTTTTAGTAGAAATGATACATTGAAGTGTTTTTAGGTTTCTGTGCTCTTGTGGAAAAGTACAGCTGTTATGAGTTTGTAACCTCGAGTGAGACTAAGACATAAAAGAGGACTGCTTGGTCACACTCTGCAGCAAACTGTGTGTTTCTGTATGACTGTTTGACCTTCTTTGCAAAGAATAACATTTATTGTTTTTGTCTCTTACATGGTGAGAGTTGCTTTAAATTGCCATGACAGTGAACTATTCCATTAAGGACCGAAAAGATCTGACATCAATGAAAATAATAAACTAATAAACCATGAACCCTGAAAAGATCTGATTAAAGGTTGCAATTTAAAGCTTTAAAGTGTGCAGAGTATATTAGACTGATTTGTTGATCATTTCAAATTTTATGTTTTAGTAAGATTTAAGAAATTATTTTATTCAGCAGGAATGCATTAGATTGACCAAAATTTTACAAAGAAAACTCAAATGTCAAATAAATTAAATACTCAAGAATCCTCAAAAAGTATATCAGTTTCCAGTTTATCAGTCTCTTTGATCAAACAAAAGTTTGGTGAGCATTAGAGAACTTCTTTAAAAAAAAACACTTACAAATTCCAATCTTCTAAAATCTAAAAATCTAAAATCCAATTCTTCTAAAATGTCTCAAAAATACCAAAAGCAACAGTCCAGTCCCTCACTTTTAGCTTGTTTGATTGGTTTCTAATAAACAAGTCAATTGTTTTTAACATCTTTTAGTGTTTTTATTAATAAAAAATACAACATTCCCAGATTTTTCACTAAATCCCAGGCATTCAGCTTTTGGACACAGATATCAGTTCTTCCACCATCTTTTCAGCAGTAAGTATTTGCATCAGAATATCAACGCAGCATTGCAACTTAGTTCAAGGCCATGGATGGTGCTGTAATTAACACTGATTGTGAGTTTGATGTGCTTTCTGGGGAAATGGAAATGTGCTCGTCAAATCAGTTTCAGACATCATTAGCCGAGCAGCTCTGTCTCATGTCAATTACTGAACTACCTCATTCACACGCTGTCTCTAATGGCAGCCTACAGTCCTTTATCACTCGCTTTATGTTGATTTTTGGAGAGAAAATCTATTGTTTCATCATGAAACTGGATTTATTGTAGTTCTTCGAGCCAGCGTTGTGTTGCAGTTTTAGAAGCAAGTTAAGACTGTTGTACTTCACTCCACAAAGAAGGACCATTTAAAAATTAAGTATGAAATGCTGATGAGTCACATGACCTAGAATACACATTAATATTAACAATCCACAAAAATGGCATGATGTTGGTAATTGTAAAGCACTCAGAGGTAATACTGCCAATATTATAAATGCCACTGATACAGATGAAGCTAATTGGCCCAGAACTCTTCTGATTGGTCAGTGACCGATCTGCTCTAATAGCCATTACCACAGGAATAATTACAGACTAGACTCAATGCTATCGTTTCTCCCTTTCTCTCTCTCTCTCCTTCCCTCTTTCGTTTTCGGTGTCCCTCAGAGGAAAGGTCTGATGTAAACTGGGTCACTCTCACACCCCGAAGTGCATGTTGAAGGCGTTCTGATTCTATTAACAGGCATCTTCCTCCCCAGGCTCTTCTGACCCCATAACATGCTTTTTTAATTGTCACGCGTAGTGAATTCCAACATTTGCAATAATGAACTGCTTTTTGCTGAGAAGACATGTTGGGGGACCCAGCCCTCCAATCTGCGCCATCTGGTGTGCGCCGTTCACGCACAAAATTGACGCAGATCGCAGGACGCAGTGCAAAATGGCGACCCAATCCGCGGACACCAACCCTGCAGCGTGGTTGCCAGCACCACTCGAAATTTCCCCGGAGCCAGATCCACCAGTGAGGTTGCCAGATCTGTCAAAACCCCCCACGGTTCCCAAACCGCAAAAAAGGGATTCCAATCCTGTTTCACGGCGAGAGGGGCCGTGTTTAACCCTGTCAGTGCCAGTCACTCAACCCAGTGCACTGTTTCGCGTCCAGTCGGTACCAGTTTTACCGATTGGTGTACGGTATAATGCTCAGTCAGTTCGCGTTTCACAGCTGGAAGAGCTGCCACCCATCCTAGCGATCCCTGATCCGCTAGTGATGGGTTCCACCATAACTTCACAGCGAGAGGGGCTGTGTGGTGTCCAGTCTGACCCGGTTTTCGCAGCCTGAAAAGCTGCAGAAGGCCCTCATTGTTCACAGCCAAGTTTTAGCGGGTCCTAGCCCCGTAGCACGATACGAGGGGTCGTGTCATTTCCCATGGGTCCGGTTACACAGCCTGGGAAGCTGCAGAAGGTCCTCATGGTGTCAGGCCAGTTAGTAACGGGTCCCACTCTCGATTTACGGTACGAGGAGCCGTATTCCAAAAGGTTGGTCTGCGATTTGGGTATCGTATGGCTGGATCCGCCAGACACTGTGTGTGATCCAGAACCAGGGTGGCCGGATCCACCAGACGCTGTCTGTGTCAGTTAGTTAGTAACCCAAGTGGCCGGATCTGCCAGACTCGGTCTGTGATCCAGATCCTGAGCTTCTGAACTCACCCAAGCTCCATGAAGACTGTGAGGCCCCATAGCCCGAGCCACCAGAATCCGTGTGTGACTCAGAGACTCCATCGGGTCCGCCAGTGGCTGCACGACCACTGGAGATGTTGGCTTTAGCCGTAGAATCTCCAGAGTCCTCATAGGTGGCTGCAGTGCCCATGGAGGTCCCTGAGTTACGGTCCAGTAGGCCTAGAGGGGTGCCATCACATTCTATTCAGTCACAGAGGGTGATGTCAGTGTCAGCCTGGTCTAAGAGGGCGAATTCATTGCCAGTCTGACCTCAGAGGGCGTACTCACCGTCTGGTCGGTCAAAAGGGCGTTGGCTAAGACTGGTTGGTTCTCGAGGGCGCAAAGTCAGTCTGGTGGCCCCAAGAGGGTTCTCTCACTTTCTGGCTGAACCAGAGGTGTTCTGCTGCCATCCGGTCCGCCCTGGAAGATGGCCTTGCTGTCTCTTTCGCCCAGGTGGGTGTTCCCGCCACCTTCTCCGCCCTGGAACACGTTCCCACCGCCTGCTCCGCCCAGGAGGACGTTCTCGCCGTCTGCTCCGCCCAGGAGGACGTCTCCGCAGCCCGCTTCGCCATGGAGGGCAAGGTCGCTGCCTGGTTGGCTCTGGATAGCAGGATCATCGTGTGGTCGCCCCCCGGAGGGCACTACAATCATCTGCACCGCCCTGGAAGGTACATGAACTGTTTGATCGGCTCAGGAGAGCATTTCTACTGCCTGGTGAACCCAGGTGGTCATCCCCGCCATCTGCCCCGCCCTGGAGGACGTTCCCGTCGTCCGGTCTCCCCAGGTGGGCATCCCTGCCGTCTGCTCTGCCCTGGAGGGCATCCTCACTGTCTTCCTCATCCTCACTTCCTGGTTCTTGTTGCTCTGTTTGGATTTATCGTTGCCGACCTCTACTCTCGTTTGGATTATCGCCTTTTGCTTCTCCCCTTGGACTCTGTTTGCTGTTTTGACCCACGCACAGACTCTGACTATTCTCTTCTGCCTATGCCTCCGATTACCCTGTTATGCTGATGATTGACCTGGCCTGTATCACTCTGTTTTTTAAATAAACAATCTGCTCATGAATCCGAACGACTCCTCGTCTCCCGTTTGTTACACAGTTAGCTTTAATAATAAACCTAAACTATTTATTTATTTATTTATTAAATGCATGCATAAATACTCAAAAAAGAAGTTTATGATATTGTGAATAAAGGTTATTGTAGAACATTTTACCAGAAAATACTATTTCAATCTTAAATTTTCTCCAGATTAAGCATATGGAGTCACACTTTACTCATGAATGTGTTTTCTTTTTGCATTGATTGGAAAGTTATGTAAATCTTTGACAAACAGCCTAATATTTATTTATGCGTGCATGCATAAGGTATTTGCCAAATAATACATCAGATGTAAACAAGAGTGGAAAAAGAGCAGCCTAACAGGTTTTTAATTACCATATATAATTTCTCAGAGGATATTTTGTATCGCAAGTTTTGGTTGCTCTTTCATGGGTCTCAGTGGAGCTCTTATTGATGAATATCGTAAAAGGTAAGAAGGTCTCAGAGGTTCCTTTTTGAAGATCCTAAGATTAAAAAAAACCAAATGTTGTTATGCATTACAAGTATAGAGTTATTAAAAAACATGGGTCATCATTTAGTCTTCAAAAGATTTGATGAGAAATCTGAGGTTAAACAAAGTGACTGAAAAAAGATACAAAGGCAGCACCTTTTAAAAATACTGTTTTATTAACAGTAACTCCTGAGTTATTATATAATACTGCGCTCTTAAGCAGGACCGAATACCACACACACGTAAACCGGTTCAAACGGCCCACAGTTCATGACCCAGGACTAAAGTACCCGCCAGAACTCTGGCTTTTAAACACAAAACCAGGCTTCACCTCAAAGGTTCACCAAGGGAAACAGGAGAGGTCTATCGCATTACTGGGGAAAACTTTTAAATTAAAGGGACCCAAGTTGGAGGGTCTTCATGTAGGCCTGAGAGAACAATGACTGCTTTCTGTCTTCATGAGACTTCAAAGCTGCGTGCCGTGAAGGAACAGAGTTCTGCTTTGTTGTGGAAAGCCACAGATGTCGCTCTAGTTCTAGACACCCTTGTAAGCACTTCAAGAGGTATTCAATAGCCCAGCCTCCCACACGCTGCCTCTTAACCGTGTCCTTCTCTCTCACCGCGTCATCATGAATGGACCAGCGAGTTTCCATGCTGTTCTTTTAAAATTGCTGTAATATTATTAAACTGTAAAACTTGTTGCTATATTTCAGATAAGGTGATGTTTCTTTGCATTGCTTTTAAATTACATTGTACTGTTTTGCTTGTTTGTTTTTTAAAATACTTTTTATTACAAAGATTGACTTAAATGGCAATAAAACAGAAATGGCCATAATCATATTAAATTCATTCTGCTATGGAGCATTCACAAAGTTTTATACAATTTTCATGTATTTATTTTTCTAAAATGAAACTGAAAACCTTTAAGCACATCTGTGTGTGTTTATTTATTTCTATTTCATGTGTTTGACAAAGTAATTTTGAAACCCCTTTATTTCATTTAAAGTTGCAATTTTTCATATTTTGCCACATGATCCAACTACCATGCATTACCCCAAGAAAAGAATTCAATCACGCATTAGACACAATTACTGTATGCTTAAATGTACTTATTCAGTGACATACACATTTTTTATTATTTCTTTGATCCATTCAACTAATCCAGATTAATTAATTCATTAATTGCATCTCCTTCATCTCTACCCATCTCGTCCTCCAAATAATCAATTCTTTTATTATCCAAAGCAGCAAACACTCAAAGGATTTGAGCTCTTCCGTTAATCTTTGATGATTGGGCAGCGGTAAACTTCAAAGGGAAAACTCTTCATTCTGACTGGCTGGAGTTCTGATCAAACTCAATGAAACGATGCCAGTGTGTTCACTTTGCTCCAGGAGTAGTTGGAGGTGCGCAGTTTTGGGAACTGTGAGGATTCTGGCTCGACAAGGCTTCATCTGCGAGAGTCATAATGCGCAATGACCCGCTGCAAGCTTTCCTTCAGGTGCGTGAAGAGTATTCTCTGAGGTGAACTGTGTTGAACTTACCGTTTTGGTGGATTTAAAGCATGCATGTTGATTTAAGGGAGGGTTATAATTTTAAGCATTACCTGTGAGCATTTATTTGTACAAAAGATAGTGGTTCTCACTTTTAATAATTGCCTTAAATTGGCTAGGTGCATAATCAATCAAACGCACTTTTAAGTATTGATCATTTGTTTCGTAGGATCGGACGCCAAACTCCACCCCAGAATCCATTAAAGCATCCCCCTTGATGTTGCTGGAAGACACCTGTAATCGCATCGGCCATTCCCGTGCATCTAGATCCATGGAGCACCACCAGCACGTTTCATATGAAGGCTCTCCACCAAAGCTCTTCCATCCCTGGAGAAGTGATGCAACTTTCTCACAGCACCTCCAGACCCCCTTAAATCCACTGACACCCACGGCGGAACATTATGAATTCTCGCCTCTAAAGATGTTGCCTTGCGCGTCAGCTTGTGCTACCCTTCCCACGTCTTACGTACCCACGCACACCGGACTTGTGGACCAATGGTGGACTGCCAATCACTCCTCTACACATCAATTTGAGATCCCCCGCGGGTGGGTTTTGGGTCACCCTGAGCTTGGCCAGTACCAGACTCAAATCGCCACCCTGTTGCGCTCCAAGTCTCGCAGATGCCGGAGGTGCATGTGTCCCAGCTGCCAAAAGAGCAGCGACGCGCCGGGGAAGAGAAAGCAGCACACGTGCCACGTGCCGGGCTGCGGGAAGGTGTACGGCAAGACGTCGCACCTGAAGGCGCACCTGAGATGGCACGCAGGTGAGCGGCCGTTCGTCTGCAGCTGGATGTTCTGCGGGAAGAGCTTCACTCGCTCAGACGAGCTCCAGCGGCACCTGCGCACACACACCGGCGAGAAGCGCTTCACCTGCCCGGACTGCGTCAAGCGCTTCACGCGCAGCGACCACCTGGCCAAACACCTGAAGACGCACCTGATGCGCAAGAACAGACCGCTCTTCCCCGGCAATAAAACACTGCAACAGAAGTCGTAGATCGTATTTTGGGAGCACTTTTTGCGGGCCACAAAATGTTTTTTATCTTTAATTTGGTTGTGACATATGTTTGTAAATGTCATAAATATTAATTGCAATAGTTTCACGTTTTTGTGTGTTGGCTTTTTCATCAATTGTTTTCATGATTGGTTTAAATATAACAGAAAATCTATTTGATGCGAAAAAATCCAGGGTTAGGCTAAGCCTTTCGTTTTTCTTACTTACTTACTTTCTTAATAATTAAGGTAATTTATAGAATTTCTCTATAGACTTAAACAAAAAAATATGAAGTGATAAAGTTTGCAATTACAGACATCAGAAGCTATGTTAATATACTATTTTTATCGTTATAACAAATGCACAACTGTAGTCGTTTTTTAATTGAAAGTTTAATACTCATGGACCAAAGGAGAGTTTATTGTGCACTGTTTATTATTTAGAAGAGTAGCCTATACTTCTACTATTCTTATAAATCCAGTCATTGTATTCTGTAACATATTGTGTAATACAGATATACTGTGTTTGTATTTTGTTTGGGACTGGGGCCAGTATCGTTCCGTCAAGGAGCATGTTGCACTCGGATTATTTTAAGGTGACGCCTCCGGTTGCTATAGAAACAGGACGCTTTTTCAGCTGTGACCTTTCATCTCTCTCAAACTGCGACGAGGCTTATTAGAAAGTCCACACAAGCTTGGAAATTTTATAACAGGAAGCAGTAAAAAAAAAATCTCAAATACAGAAGATATCCCAGATCTTTATAAAACATAAATAAAGTTGGACACGCACAGATGAACAGGTAAGAACGCTCATATAGCACTTTAAAGTGTGTTTTACATGACTAACATTTCCTACGTTGTTTTTTTTTTCTTTAGTTCGCTTTTTTAGTTCTGTAAATATACAGCAGAATGGGACTGATAGTGATCAACCCTTAAAAAATTCAACAGACTCTTGAGTTACAGTCAGTACTGTACCTGGAGTCTGATCTGAGATGAACTATTAGGCTGTATGGTTAAATAACATCATTTTTAAAACATTTATATGAGCAGAAACACACTTTATGTAAGCTTTCCCATTTCGTTAACATATAAAAACCTGTTTATTATTGATACTAAGTTTACAGTGTGTCGGACGGCCCTCAGAAGTCTCATCCAAAGTCAATGAAAAGGTCAGTGGCAGGACAGTCTACATTTGGAGATCATTCGTGCTCCAGTTTGATACTGATCTGGTGTTTTCTTTCATATTAGAAAATTGTCTGGTGTTGATTATTGTGCTATTTTTGTAGTATACGTATGATTTTAAAGCATTGTTTTGACTTAAGACTTGCTTACGTTTTGTCTTTTCTTATTTATTTATGCTAAAGGAGGTTGCACCCTTAAAACACGAGATTGGCAGCTCAGCAGGTAAAATAACGTAGGCGTTAATGTCTGCAACTCTACATGCACATGACAACAATCAGTCTTGGTTTCCTTTTCTCCTGAAAGGGTTAATGACATGAACTGCTTTGTTCTGTAGATCCAGAGGCAAAAGAATCAGTGGAATGGAAATCAAAGTAGGTTTAAAAATGTGTTTCTAGGTCACTGCGATTACTGTTTAGGATATTTATTATAGGTCTTTTCAATACGTGCTATTCGATAAATACAGTGTGGAATGTATCAGGTGCTTTGTTTGATTCTGTGTAGGCAACACAAGCCACTCAGCGGACAGACAGAAGGACAGGGACTCTCTGTAAACTCTGAGACAACAAATACGAAACTCAAAGCTCAGAGTTCCACAAGGTAAAAGCAGTAGGGACGTTTTATAACAGTGACTGATAAACAAACATTGCATGCAGCTCCCAGTCAACCGGTTCATGTAAAAGCATATTTATTTGCAATTAAAGACCCAAAATGAACATTTGCTGAAAACCTCTTGATTTAGATGAGTTTGATTCTTCATTCGAACAGATTTGGAGAACTGAATGGGTGCTGTCAGAATGAGAAAACATCACAATAATTCACACCATTACAGTCCATCATTTATTGTATTGTGAAACCAAAACCTGCACGCATTATTTTAATAATTCTATCAGCTGGATAAAATTCTGACGGCACCCATTCACTGCAGAGCATCCAACATTTCTCCAAATCTTGCATGGGCTGAGAGTAAAAACAAGTTTTTTTACTTGAAATAAGAATGCTTTTACACAACATTTTTATTGAACTGATCCACTGAACCATCATTTAGAGGCTCTGGTTTTGGTTTTGTGTACGTAGGCAAATGAAAGCAAATCCTGGTGAAAAGACAGAGGGTCAGCATCCTTCGATAAAGACAGAGGTCAATTCTTCCCTGAACTCTAATACATCAGATACCACACTCAAAGTACACACTTCCAAGAGGTAAAAACAAAAGCATTTCACAAAAATAATAACTAATAAGCAACAACTTTTCTATACTATAGAATAAGGATAGATACACAGTACTGAAAGGAATAAAGAAACAAGCTTATTTTTAATTTGAGTATATCAGTTGCGGTCAGTGTGCTCTTTGGGTCATGCATGGGATGTGGTTTATGGGCCGTACATGCATAAAGCAGGGAAGCCGATGGCATTCACTCGCTCCAGTGATCACTAATAGTTTACCTTTTATCACCTATTTTTTTTCAGCAGCAGAGGGTATAATGCCTCTAAAGCTCCGTCCTTCAGAAATGTAACCAGGCATGGACATAAACTACCTAAACAGGTTCCCCCTATTATGACAGGTACTGAATCTGTTTTATCATTTAACACATTTACTGTTCAATCTATTTGGCACGGAGTATCTGAAGCATTTTGTGATACCCATGGTGTCCGAAATTGATTTTCTTTTTCAATTTAAGCATTAGAAAAACAAGGAGAATGTGATGTCCAGTCAGAAAGTGTGCATGAACTACATATCCAGGCCCCTCAAGTAGAGCTGTCTGTAAATGACCAGCATCCTCACGGGGCACAGAGTGAAGAGGATGGAAATGAGAGCGCTGAAGGACACGTGCCGCTAGAATTGTTTGCAGAGGTGAGGCATATAGGACAAGTCATATACCTGAAGTGTTTGAAAATGACTACTGACTAAATGTTCTGGTTTTGTCCTTATGAATCCAGTTTCTGCAGGCCATCATGACAAAGAATTACCAACTGGCAAAGAAACTGTGTCAGATGAGTGAGTGACCATGTGAATTAGTGTTGTTTACAATTGAAATTTCTCAGATAATCGATACTGATGTTTTCATTATTCTTTGAATTCAGTTTTAATTTATGAGCCTCAGAACTCGGAGGCCAAGAGCTTCCTGCCTCTCATTGAAGAAAAATTACTGATAGGTGAGATCTCTCTATCCATCGATTTGTTAAATTGCAGAATTTACACTCTTATGGCAACAACATAAGTTTTACTATGATTTTCCTCATTAGGCTTTAAATGAACACAGTGATATGTTTTTCTAAATTGCTTTAACCAGAAATGTTTTATGAGAGATTTATGAGAATTAAATACCATTAATTCTTTAGAAGCAATGTTCCAAATGAGTAACTTTAATA
This sequence comes from Enteromius unitaeniatus, assembly GCA_032359435.1. Classification (NCBI taxonomy): domain Eukaryota; kingdom Metazoa; phylum Chordata; class Actinopteri; order Cypriniformes; family Cyprinidae; genus Enteromius; species Enteromius unitaeniatus. Next base: position 1,738,124 of record JAUMHI010000041.1, read on the forward strand.
AGTGTGTTGAATTCACCTTCTTTTCCTGGATATGACTATTAATTCTAGAAGTAGATGAGGAATCAGATGATGATGGTGAATCTGAGGAATCTGACACATCTGATGATGATGTGGAAGAGGATGATGATGAGTCCTCAGATGATGAGTCCTCTGACACAGAAGAGTCCTCTGAGAGCACAGATGATACACTATCATCTTCATCATAAACAACAAACAAACAGTTTATTTAGTAACAGTTTAATCTAGTGGTCCTAATCACATACAGTATTGTTTTAGTATTAATACCTCTAATGCTCATAAACAATGTGTGTCATGTTTAGCATCTCATGCATGTTCAGTTATGCCTAATATTGACTGGATTTTAAATGATATTCTGTGTGATCCAAATGTCTTAAGAGAATAAAGTAGCTATTTCCTGTTTAGTTGTTGAAAGTTGTTGTGCAAGACATTATAGCGCCACCTAATGGAGGGGAAAACAGGTTTTACCATTTGAACCGGGGTTACTGTCACACTGGAAAGTCAAAAAGATCCCAATATAACAAGGGACTTTCTTTTTTGCTAATGTTCTGGAAAGATTCTCTCAACATTATTAGCGTTCTTTTTCTTTCTTTGAAGTAACAAAAACAGAATGATTGCTCAAAGTTATCTGGTCTTTAATAACGTTCTCAAAATCTCACACAAAAACACTCATTATAAATCGTTCATTCGAACTTTTTAAAAAAGTTTTAGTTGGTCGTTCATCTAACAATAATATTACATTCAAAAATGTTACTATATCTTTTAGAATTCAATTCAAATGATAAAATAGAATGTTCCTTAAACATTGAAAAACTTTCTGGACGTTAAGACAACATTCAGAAATAACTTGAGTTGGAGCTTTACAACATTTTTGTTTAATTAGGTAATTTCTATAATATAGGCAGTAGTAATATTTTGAGCAGTCCAATTATACAACTGTATTTTTCTTTAGTAGTGGCAGCGTTAAACTCCAACGTTTTTAAATTAATTGAAAACAGTTGTCGCGGGTTTTATTATCTTTAGTCAGTTTCAAGTACAGGATTAATTTTTATATAGCTGTTGCTCAGGTACAATCACAATGCCTTAAGAGGAAATGCCTTAAGAGCTCTTTTGTTGTCAAAACTTGCGCCTACAGGGTTTGAATAGAAGAAGAAAAAAAACACCCAGAGAAATACTGACTGCAAAATGCGTGACAACTAGCCCCGGTCTCTTCTGATGCGGGTATTGATAGAGAGGAGCTGTCCAGGTGCTGAAAAGACGGTAGCGCTCTTATAATTAACAACAACCAATGAAAAGTTGTAATCAGCATTGCTAAGCGTAATCAGCAGAGGATCTAAAATAAACCATCTTACAGGCACGAACACAGCAGTTCAAGTGATTTTCCAGGGCGCTGCCCCAAAATCCTTCATTCAAGTTCAAGATGGTCTGTTCTCTGTTGCCACCTCGTGGATGTCGGTGTTGCTATAGTTCCAGATGTCTCATCTAGGTTATACTAAGATCTGATCCACTATCCAGCAATTAAAGAAAAAACTAACTCAAAAATTTTGTTTCATTAGGATACAATAAAATTAGTTTTGGTTTCCATCCAAAATAACAACAAAGACCTGAGGTCGTCCTCGTGATGTGTCTCTGACTCTCTCCCCCTCTCTCTCTTTCTCTCACTCACCGGTTTCTCACTCCCACGGTATTTTGACGTGTATATATATATATATATATATATATATTTTTTTTTTTAGTCGGAGAATTAAACTTCACGTGTCAGATGTCTTGAGTCCATGTAATAATCTCGAGACAAACCGGTGGATATTAACCAGTGGAAAAATACAGCAGAAGTGAATTTGGGAGATTCTCCTGCATGTCGCCTTTTGAAGGATAAACACTGAATCAAGAATTGGCGCTGGATGGATTTTTATTTTCTTGTTCACTCTTCTGGTTTTCTGATATCAATCGTCAATCATCGCGCGGTGTGAAACATCCTCCTGTGCCTGTGATTTTATTGTGACACCTGTGACTTCGTAAGGTAAGCGCTCACCTGCGTTTTGATCTAAATTCAACCCCTTAGGAGGATAACCTATTTGAAAGAGGAGCATAAACTTAATCATGCATTCTTTTAATATTCGATAATAATACATTCATGTGCAGATATAAACCAGCTTATGCCTATATTGTGATCTTACAGAAACAGGTCTGGCAAAATAATGATCTAAAAACATGGTGTAATTTAACACATGAGCAGCGCAATGATTTTCTGGCCATATTTCACTAACCTCGACAGTGATTGATGCGCCTTATTTGAAGATATTTAAAGATCACCTTAATTGAGGAATCAATAAGTCACTCTTTTTCTATTCCTTTTCTCTGTCTTGTTTTTGGGTGGGTGGGTGGGGAGGGATTGGAGTTAGCCTCGGTTAAACGGACTAAGCTTCTGACCTTCTGTAAAATCATCTGACACAAAGAAGCACATTTATCTTCGTCGTCTTCACTAATAATGCATTCAAAATGCTCGTTTCTGTCCTGACTTCGTCGTCTTTGTTGCGCTGCGGTTGAAGTGAGCAGATTCTTCATTTCTGCGTTTTAAATGATTCGATTTAAAGACCTCGTTACAGAGCCAATTAAGTCAGACTTCACGGTCTGCTGCGCGCTGGAGCTCAGAGGTGCGTCTGGAGAACAAGAACCGGACCGCCGTCCAAAACACCAACTTATATAGGTCGGGTTATTTTCGGAACTTCTTTTCGGTATTTCTTAAGTGTGTTGTGCTGGATGTGCTGTTAGATGCTCTGCTCTGTCAGAACGCATTTCTGAACATGACAGAACACAAGACAAATTATCCTTGTGATGGGGAGTGAATTACTGCCATTTCAGAAGGAGATCACAGAAGCGTGAAATTATGCTGGAGATTCCTTTGAAAACATATATAAGCAGCATATGAGATACAGGACGCTATTATTTAGTATTATTTGTCACATCACTTTGTTTTGTCCTGATTCTCCATATTTTTCCGTTTAGTGTGGGGTGTTTTTCTTCAGTGAGGTGTTTCTCCTGGACCTGATGGCGTCTTCTGCACCTTCTTCCTCGGCTCCTGATATGGACCCAAACACGGCTAATTTACGACAACCTGCCACAAGTAGGTCTCTCTGGATAACGCGTTTTTCACTTGGCTTGTTTACTCCGTGGGGTGGCGATGTTCATCACTGCCTTAAAAAAAACCACACAACACCGTGTGAAATGTCTATTAACTGACAGAGACAGCTAGAGAGGCGAATGATACATTATCTGTATATAGATAGATGGATAGATAGATGCTAAAACGGGAACTAATTTAGGTTTTTGTTATAAAAATGTAAATTCTTAAATTTCAGAATCAAAGTTAAGGAACAGAGAGAAATGGATAAACATATATGATCTGTGCAGATAATACGACTACTAATAATAACCTGTACGATCATTTTATCTCTATTTGTTATATAGCTTTAGTCTGAATTCAGATATGGAGATGACAAATAAAATGACATTCTTAATTTTACTCTCAAATAAGAGCATCCTAATTACGTGTTGCAGTTAATTATGGTACCGATCTTATAACAATAGTCCTGCATTTTGCTGCGTTTTTATGGCAGCTTAAATAACAGCAATCAACCATCATCTGCTCTCAACAGTCCCTCCTTAATAGCGTAATTACAAAAATTACCCACCATCACAGTTCCCTTTGTAAATGTAGGATAAATGCATGAAAGAAATGAGTTTGACCGGGTTTAATAAACCTTCGTGTGCCTTTGTGCATATATGTAAAAAAAATAATAATAATAAAATCCTTTAATAAATTCCAATATTATAACGATGTAGTACATATATTTAATGTTATATAGATTTTGTTATTAATCCATGTTGTCAAGAGAATTATATGCTGTGTTGTTTTATTGTGTGTGTGTGTGTGTATGTTCTGCGTGTTTTGCCATTATCTCCCTGCCAAGCTCTATCTCACGCTCACTGACCTGAAGGGCGAGCGCTGTCTCTGCCTCGTGCTGACAACGCGCGCCCGGGGCAGATAGAGCTAGATCTGCCTCCAGACACAACCCACCCCGGAGGACGAGATCAATTCATATCAAACTATTGATAATAGGCCTAATAGCAAATATGCTTCGTTTGCTTTTCTGTGCACATTTCATGCAAACACACTCTAAAACGTTTTGAATATTGTTGTTCGTGCTTTTCAATATATGAGAATGAGTGTGTGCGTGCATTTTTGTCTCATTGGCATCTGTCTGGTCACTAATGCTGAGGTCATTCATGGTACATTTTCTCTATAGTCTCACTGTATGACGGCTGGCAAGTCAAACACAAGCGCCTCACTCAATTAATTCCGAGACCTCATTTCATGCCCGCTTATTTTAAACCGCCTCTTTGCCGGATGTGTGCCACCATCTATTAGCTGCCTGCCTCTCTGTTAGCCTCTATTGATTCCTTTCAAAAAACCTGAAATAGACACAGAAGAAGAGCAAAAAAAAAAAAAAAAAAAGCCACAGAGCCGGCAAAGACCCAAATCTGTTGCGCACATTCATTGCCTTCTGCGTCAGTGCATGTTGCCCCTGCTTTATCAGGCGCACACATCCTCACCCACAGCATAAACAAATAAAATGAATGATGGGATGTTGAACAGCTCTCCAAACGTCTCGTTTTAGCCTGCGACGCGTGGTACGGGGTTGCACACGGATGCACGAGGAAACTGGGCATGAAGATCTGTGGTAAGTTTCAGCCAACATCATTTCAGTCAGTGGGTCACTCAAGGTGCCAAATCCAAAGGCACCTTTATCCATGCTGTTGTAGCTCTTTTGACCCAGGTGTGAATACATTTGTGCCCTATATAGGGAGCAAGTGACTGTCATTGCGTGTTTCCATCCCAACAAAGGTCAGCGAGCTGATGTTTACCCTGTAGGCTACTGTGTGAACAGGGTCTTAGTCTTTTGTTCCTCCATATCACCCCTTGTTCACCCGCGTTATTATTTCCCGGACAAAGGAATAGAAAGCAGCCAGAAAGGAGAGGTTTACGCCAGCGAGAGAGAAAAAAATAGCCTAGAGAGTGCTGAGAACGTCAAGGTCTGGATGGAAATATTCTCTCACGGTCAGTTAAGATAGGTTTTCGTAGTTGGATTTGTTCTACGGTGAAACTCTATATATCAGGAGAAAAAAGGGCTGCCGGTGTTGCTCTCTAGTCTATTAGTTTCCTAGTGGGTGGTTCTCTCTCTCTCTCTCTCTCTCTCTCTCTCTCAACTTATCTTTTTACGCCACGCAGCTTTTTATAGCCTGCTAAAGATTGTGAAGAGGATTGGGTGTTTTTAAGATGATGACGTCTGGGAGGATGTGGCCATTGCTCCTGGTCAACTTCGTAATTCATCTCATTCTCGTATCGAAATGGCTCTCTGGATTTAATTCTGCCTTCATATATTTTTTTTTAGAAATTGACACGATTGTTGCAAAAGCCATGCAGTTAATTAATAATAAAATACATGCGTTACAACTTACAGGAAAACACACAATGAAAACTTGACTGATTAAAATTCTGAAACTACAGGGATGGAGCGAATGCATAAAGATTAAAAAACACAAACAATAAATATGCTAATAAAAATATACAAACAAAATGTATTTTCTTTGTTTATGCATCGTATTCCTTTGTGTGTTTATTTGTGTCTCTTCCTTTAGAGAGAGTTCATGCAGGAATGGATGTTGATTTAATTTGAAGAAACGAAAAGACCATAAATCATATCTTAACATTCAGCATCAAGCGCGAATAATTGTATACAGCTATTTAATCAGAATGTGTGTTTCATTTAAATTACATGCACAATAATCATGTTTAACGTGCTTGTGAGGACCAAAAAGCCTTTGGCGTTTAACTTGAGAGAAAACAGAAAAATCCATTTTGATAGCCGCAATAAAATCGTGTCGCCTATTGATGTTCAGCGCATCGCCAAAGATTTACGGCATCGAATAGTCATTAGCTCTTATCAGAACCGAGCCTGAATGAGAGAGATGGGCTGCACGGTGGGCAGAGGGGAGTATTAACGGGGGTCTGTTTTCTCTGATAATATTGTGTGATATTCCTACTCAAAATGAGAGCGATAACCGGGCCCTGGTGACCGAAAGACGGATGCTCTACGGAAATATGCTGTTGAATATTGAAAAACATTAGTTATAATCTTACCAACCATCTATGACCTATGTTTAGCAATATTTAGTGGCTGAAATAGACACAGAAGAAGAATAAAAAATAGCATATGCATTATTTACTCAACAATATATATATATATATATATATTGAATGTGTTTGCTCTCTTTCTCATTAAAAAAAGAAAGGGTCCAAATCGTCCAAAACCATTTTGGGTTGGCCAAAGAACCTTTCAGTGATCAGAGCCATTTCTGGAATGAGAAGAACATTTTAAAGAACCGAAATTCCATTGTAAATTCTAAATTCTAAATTCAAAAAGCATTTAATGGATTCTTGAATGTGATCCATCAACACAGATAAATAAAGAATAAAGAATATTAATTTGTCTTTTAGCTTTGCCTAAACCTGTTCGTCCATCTCGTGACCAATTCGTACGGTTTGTCCATGATCACGTAAGATGCTGCAATAAAACATACTCAATAGATGGGAGCTTGGGTGTATTGAATGTTCCTGTTCGGCAGTTAATGGCATGGATCATCTAGTCAGTCAAGCGGAATCTGTGAAGGATGACAGACCCAGACTCAACCGTGTTTCGTGATCTAAAAACCACACACCCTACATGTCCTCTGATGTCATGGCTACAGTAACACCTCTGAACCTCCACCAATCCATAATTAGCGCTGTCCTACTAAAACTCCAACCATGGAATCACCCTTAGGTATAAATATCAGAGAGCAAGCCTGCTGTTGGTTGCTTATGTTAGAGCAACTGGTTGGAGTTACAACTTTTTCCCTCTAGCATCCAGAATCAAGGCTGAGGATATGTTTTGCAATTCTTCCACTTGTTGTAATGATGCAGGTTTCCTGCAGAAGAACAACAGTCTGGATGAGAAGAGTCGGATGGTGGGCGCCTTCAAGGAGAGCGCGAGGAACCACATGTCTTGTGACAACAGCGAGCGCTTCACGCGCGCAGAGACAGACTTCTCCAACCTGTTCGCTCGAGGTAACGATAAACCTCCTTCTGGATCATGTTTTCATACGCTGCTGTATGCATATATACCAGACAGTGTTAAACTTCTGAATCTAACGCTTTCTGCTTCATCTAAATCAAACACTTAATAAAGACAGTGAAGAGAATAAATTGGATTGTTCGTATATTACTGAAAACTAAAACCATGAGCACATATATCACCAATATAGATACTTTAATGGACTTGTCCTTTTGTATTTATTGCATTAATCTATTTATTTCACTATATAGTTGTCTCAGATGGAATAATGAACAAGAAAAAATATTAGGAAAATACATATTTTAGTTAATATATTTTTCTTTCCATCTATTTAGACGTTTACTTTAATTAATTAATTAATCAATTATGTTTTTTCAGAATTGTATGCATTTACATGCAGAAACATGATCAATGTCAGTAATTGATTATTGAACTATAAAAAATGCATAATGTTAAAATCTCTTTATTTTTAATTTATATATTTTTGGATTATTTCAAAATCACAACCAGTTTTTTCAAGAATAGATAAAAAAAAAAAAAATCTCCAAATACTATTGTTGTTGTTATCATTGCTTCCCCTGTTCAACACATTTCACATAAACACTGGCTCACTCCAATCCAGATCTACTGCCTGCTAAGAATGGCGAGGAACCAACAATCCAGTTTCTTCTCGAGGTGGTAGAGATCCTCACCAATTACGTGCGCAAGACCTTCGACAGATCCACCAAAGTGCTGGATTTCCATCACCCTCACCAGCTCCTGGAGGGGATGGAGGGCTTCAACCTGGAGCTCTCTGACCAGCCAGAGTCGCTGGAGCAGATCCTGGTGGACTGCAGAGACACGCTCAAGTATGGAGTCAGAACAGGTACAGGCCTGTGGAGCAATTACCACACCGTCCACTCATCACATATACCCTACATGAGTCAAGCTTCAGCTTTAATTAATATCAATTAGAGCTGACGACAGAGATTTGAGCTGATTATGATATTAAATGATGATTCCTTTATGACAGGCTCCTTCCTAGTTATTCACTAAATTGCATCTTGATTGTTTGAAAAAAACAGCTTTGGAGATTGTTTACAGTTGAGCAATTTAAATTCAATGTGTTTTTAATAGATTTTGACTTATAATTTTATTTATAGCTAATGATATCTAATGACCACATAGTCAGTTGATTTGATATACTATCTAATGCATTAAACTGCATTTTTAAATGTCCACTATAACCCTGCTGATATTTAGAGTTTTTGTTTATAGTAGGCCCAACCATCCAAAATGTTTTTTTGTTGTTTTTTTTTTCATTAAAAGAATGTAATACTTTTATTCTCCAGGGATGATTTTTTTTTTGTTACAGTAAAAAAGGTGTTCCATTTTTTATTTCAAATAAATGCAGTTCCTTTAAAATTTGAATTCAACAATGAATTCTATAAAAATGTATCATGTTTTCCACAAAATATATAAAAATGTAGATTTATAAAATATATATATATATATATATATATTAAAGGTAAATAAACAATCTCTTTCTCTTACAAAAGAAAGCAGTTATATTAAGTGGTAACAAAATTATCAAATATATACAGTCTTGGTGAGCATAACAACTTTTTTTCAGAAACATTAAAGAATCCCACTGACCTCAACATTTTCAACATCAGTCTTTTGGTCTGGTTGATTCATTTTATGATATTAAAGAGTATGTATTTGCAATATGTACTTATAGTTGCTGTCAAATCTCTTCTTCTAGGTCATCCTAGATTCTTCAATCAGCTCTCATCTGGTCTGGATATCATCGGTCTGGCTGGAGAATGGCTCACCTCTACTGCCAACACTAACATGTGAGTTACTTCTGTCCTCTCCTGTCCTCTCTCTGGGGTCGTTGGGAAAAACAACATGTTGTCTGTGTTGCGTATATAAGTGTTTCCGTTGCTCTGAGGTTATGTAAAGGGTTTGTTTGAACGCTGTGGCTCGAGGCGCTGTCTTTGTCAAGGCTGTATCGAGTGATGTGTCTGAATGCTGTAACCACCGCACTGCCCTCCAGGCCTGTGAGATTGCATATTGATCAGCCCATAGAGTTACACATTTCACTGCTGATATAAAGAGCAAATTGAATGGAGCTGTTCTATTGGACATTTCTGTCTGATGAGTTGCTCATGTGATTAACAAAGAAACAGTATAGATTGCACTGACACGCTGAATATTTTTGTTTCCATTTAAATGTTAGAAAACACACTTTTTGTTGTTATGTTATTAGTTCATTTTACTTTAGAAGGGTTGGTATATTAACTTACAGAGTTTTTTTTTACTGTAAATTTAAGTAGAATCCATACACCTTTAAAATGTTGCTATAGTTTTCGGTAAAGCTCTGGCCATAAATGTACCATAAATTTTCCTTTTTTTAAACCGTGTTCCTTATATAATAGAAATCACCCGAATTATTACGTAGAAAGAACAAGCATTTGTGCAGCTGGACATTTGGACTAATAACCCTGTACTTAATAAGCCATAACCGTTCCCCAGGTGAAAACTAGCTCCTTCTTCAAGCAATACAACAGAAGCTGATGGGTTTTCTCCTGAATCTTATGCTGCTGCTGTTAGTGTAGCACTGAGGAGTCTTACAGCACTTAAACACAGAATGGACTTGTACCAAATCTATTTAACAGCCCATTGATTGCGTGTGACTGTGGGCTGGTAGGAAGTGTGTGCCAGCTGGGACCAGCCAGTCGAAGAGCGTGTCCCTGCGGGCAGAGCAGTCTGGCCATCGCATTTCACTGCCGGAGGCCATTTTGATCTCAGAGGACCGAGCACTTCATTACAGCTGTCTTTCTTAATATAAATAGAGAGCTTCTTATAATAGAAGTCAGTTAAGACGAAAAAAGCCTTGTTAAATTGCCATAACTATGAACAATGGGTTTTGGCAAAAGGGAATTACTTTGATTAATATCCTCTTAAGCTAATTCATACCACATATGTAGAGGAAGAGCATGCAGAGCCAAAAACATCAAATAATCTAAGTTTTTAAATTCATATCATACTTGCACACTTGCATTTCTGTAATGCTTGTTTCTCAACAGTCTGTTCCATTGTGAGCTGCCTACACAGGGAATATTTTAAGGCATCATAATCTCATTCCAACATGAAATCTGTTTGAATAGATCAGCATAAATATGTTGCCAGCATAGCCCTATTTTGGACTGAAGCAGCATCACATGTAATGCTGCTTTCAAGGTCATGTGTGATCCTCGTGCCTCCAAGTTAGGGAAATAAAACATAAAATTAGCCTAAACAAAACAAAAGCATTTGCATTCGAAATGATACCATGCAGTACTATTTGACAATTCATTTTTAAAACTTAATTTCACCGATTTTCACTAATTTGTTTGGTTATACATAATTACTATAACTGAACAAAGGAATATTCTCTTCAAAAGACCTAAATCATCATCTTTTTTAAAAAGAATGTCTTGTCAGTGTCTGAACATCAATGTGGCGTCAAGCAAAAAATTGTAAATTCGGACTTTAAATAATGATGTTCTTTAGTTTTTTTCAGTTACTTTGCAGCTAAATGGTTGTGTTACATCCAGCGAATCACAAAAACTCCTCCCTGATATCTATATCTAGTATCTTTGTCTTATAGCTCAGCGTTTCTGCTGTGTTTCATATCGACCTGCTCCTTTAATAGACATCACAACTCAACAAATCATGTATGATCTACAATTCAAAGCTTCACTTTGAATTTGACTTTGCTTGGTCGTTCATGAACTCATAATTATGATATTTCCAACTCCACTTTGAAGGGCACATATAAAAAGATATTCCCAGAGAGCCGTGTGATAAGTTCAGTGTAATACGGCGGACAAAGCAAGAGCATACACTTATATAAATTGCCTATTTGCAATGCATTTTCATGCCATTAGCTTAGTATAATCTATGTTTGTTTGATGCACACAGTCACCATCATTTTTATTTTGCACGTGCAGTATAGAAGCGTTTCAGAAGAGCTTTTCTTTTTCTCTTTGTGGCATTTGCTTTAGGATTTTGCCACATTATAAATAAAGAACATTCTCAAGTACTGCTGACATTTGAGAAGTCAAGAGGTGATCGATGTGTTTGCTGGTTTTTCTATATTAAACCTTGTATTTTGCCCCTTCTTCATGTCTCATTCCTGAAAAGGACCAATATAAGGTTAAAAAGCACTATATTTGTATCTGAAGGCGGATGGAGCCAGGCTGGCTCTTGTACATGAAGCACTAATGGCAGAGGTGTGTTAGTTCATCAGATGAGAGTGTGGGAGTCTCTCCGGGAGGAGGATGTTGATTAGTGCTTCACTCTGACGCTGAAGCATTTTCAGAATCTCAGGATAAACGTTTCTCCATCTCTCCCACATGATGCTGTCGTCTTGCTCCAGGGATAAAGCTGTTCTGTCGGCCTCCCACCGCTCTCTGCCCCATTTTGAAGGATATCACCTGCAATGTTTGGAAACGTTTCATTTGATCACTGCTAAGAGTGTCGCTTCTGCTGTTGCCACCTACACTCACACACACACACACACACACACACACACACACAAGGGTGCTATAGAAAGGGCTTTGTGAGAAGAGAAAGGGGAGTGTCCTCGTGTCTGTGATTCAGTGAATGGACGGGATGCAAATGCTGCTTATTCTGTCATTATTCACCGTGACTAATTTAGACCCATTATTTCTCATCAGCAGTGACACACACTGACCGGCAGCTAATGGACTGACACACACACACACACACACACACACACACCTACCCCCTACACCCTTAAAATAGCTTCACATAAAAGACAAAACGAGATATTTACATTAAATTTGAGTCATATTTCCATCTGGTTGCTGCATTGTAAGGTGGTTATGTATGTTTCTACAGCGTTGCTAGGTGTTTTGGGGTGGATGATAAAGGGACTTTTATCTCTTTGACAAATGATCTTCAGTGGCTGATACAGATATTGATATGGCAAAAAATCTGATCATATTTAATGCATAATACAGTAAATAGAAATCATATTGTATTACACAACAACAACTCTGTCTTACTCTGTATTTTTTCTATTACAAATATCTAAAAGTTCTTGAATCAACGTTTAATTATATATATATATATATATATATATATATATAGTTATATATATATCTAACCCTAACCCTATAACAAACAAAATATAATAAGATAATTATTTTTGCTGTCCCATAATTGATAGGCTAAGGCAATCTAGACTGTGAAAAATGAAGGAAGAAAAAACATTATAGTTTGCAGTTCACTTGACCAACGTGTTGTGTTTATATTGAGCATTTGATTATGATTTTATGTTACGCAAATGTATATCACACAATGCATTTTAATTTGATGATAATATAGGTCCCATGTGTTGTGCATTTAGGCACATATTAAATTTCCTGTTGGTGTCTCCTCCTTTGTACATGAAAATGTAATTTGTCAAATCCAACACGTGTTATGGACCCTCGCAAGAAACATGGTTCTATTTATACGACATCATGACAGCTGGAATCATGTTTTCTCTGCGAGTTATTGATGATTCCCCGTTATTTTACTGTCTCAAATCTTTGTTTCTTTTTGTAACGGTGCTGAACAATGAGTCTGCCCGGGGCTGTTCCGTGTCCTAGTTGTGTCCCATCACACGTTCATCCACTTTCGTCCATCCTTTCTGTGAACGAGATGGATTTGTGCCGAAGCGCCTTCTTATCTCGCGCGCGCAGCCGTCCCCTCATTTGTGCGCCGTCTGTCCCCCGTCAGCCTGAACTCTTCCATTTAGACAGACAGATAGCCATCAGAGTCTGACTCCCTTCATTAAAACAGCCTGAAATGAGCCCTTATCTAGTCTATCGCAGCCGTCTTTTAATTAGCGATATTCAAAGCAGCCGAGAGGGACACAATGTATCTCTGATGGAACAGTATGTGCTGTCTGCAGAAACTGGGATTCTCTGAAGCAGTTGTTGCCAGATTTGGACAATTTGCATAAATGGCACATCAATAGGCTATTCATTTCATAACATAAATATGAACATCATAACGTAACATAAAGTCAGATAAATAAACAATTAGATAAATAAATAAATACTAAATGTTTCCACCATATTTTTGCAGGAATTTAGCTTTTGGTGACGTCTAGAAGCATGCTCACATCAATAGTCCTCTATAATTTTTGTCACGCAACAATAAATGTTTTTGCATTTAGGTTTAGGGTTGGGGTAAGTGTAGATATTAAACAATAAAACACCATTTGTAATGGTTTTACTGCTTAAAATGGGACTTATATTGGTTTTAATGGAAACGGTAATGGACCCTGTAGGTTTCTACTGGTAATTGTTAAGCCACCTTCTAATGGTGGCTTGTTAAAACCAATAAGACCAAATGGAATATGTCCCAAAAACACTCAATAATAAAACTCAATAACACTCAACAATCACAATTGATTGGTAATGTTTGTAATGGAAACCATTAGAAAACACCATCTAATAGACTTTTTAATGTAATGTCAGTTTTCGGCTGTATGTTAGTTTATCCCCTCTAGCCACAGCAATTTCTGCGCCTGTTTTTTTAAGCATAATGGTATCCGTATCATATGCACGCGAAAACTGCACAGGGCTTTGGCGTATCATATGCACGTTTGGCGTATCATAATTTTTTTTGCAATACCACAAAATAATTAAACTTGTAGTTATTTTTCGACAGTGTAAAAATGAATTTTCGACTGTGTAGCCTGTAGCCTAAATAAAACAAAAAAGCTTACTGGAGTACATTTGTATAAGAAAACACCATTCCAGTCTTTCTGCTTCAAGTCTCGTGTGACTAAATCTGGTCTTCTGTGGTTTTCTCAGGTTCACATATGAAATAGCTCCTGTGTTTGTTCTGATGGAGCAGCTGACCCTGAAGAAAATGAGAGAGCTCATTGGCTGGCCTAATGGTGATGGCGATGGACTCTTCTCACCAGGTAAACTAGTCCATAACAAACCGAGTGATGAAACATACAAAAACATAACCCAAAAGACATAGCTTACTAAAAATACCATAGGTTGTGCATGCAATTTGGGGAGGAGGAAATTATGACATTTTCGAGCTAGTTGAACTATTACTTTGGATAAAATATTTTATTTCGACGCTGTAATGAATCTGTTCACAGGTGGTGCCATATCAAACATGTACAGTGTGATGGTTGCGCGGTATAAATATTTCCCTGAAGTCAAAACCAAAGGCATGTCTGCAGCACCACGGCTCGTGCTGTTCACTTCTGAACATGTAAGTACTCCCTTTTACTGCAGATAAGCAGATGATTTGTCTCCCTCTAGGGTCCAAATATTACATAGCACTGCATCTCGAGAAAAAAAAGTAGTGTAAAATGACCTAATTTGAAAATTTACATTTCGGCTTATAAGGAAAGCAGTCAGATTTGGTTTTAATGGCAAAAATAAATATTTAAAATGTATCATTTAACTTACAATCTCCAAAGGACTGTAGAAAGCACATTCAAATATTATTAATTTAATGCAAAGAACTGCCAAATATTGTTTCTTTTTATCTGTCTCTGTCTAATAAACCCACATATGTAGCAAACATCAAAACATCTGGTTCATGTTTGCATTTTCTTCTGTCAGTAGCCATAAATCTAACTTTGAATATCACATGTGAGAATCTGAATCTGTCTTATGTCTTTAAAAGGATGTACAAAAATAGATGCGTGGCACACTTGTGCAAAACAAGTAGTATTTTTGGAATCAAAAGCCTACAATTTGTAATAAAAACAAGTATTTACATTTCAATCAGCAAGTATAAGTGTACAGTTGCATTCATTTTATGCTATTTGGCCATTTGATTAATTGGCAACTCCACTGTTTGTTTTTCACAGAGTCATTATTCAATCAAAAAGGCAGGAGCAGTGCTGGGATTTGGCAAAGAAAATGTAATTCTCCTGAAAACAGATGAGAGGTATCATCTTCTTTTGAGCTCTTAAAGACTATATTACTTTTTATTTCAAAGCTCATGTTTTATTTAGCTAGAGTTCCCTCCCACTTACACCTAATTGGCTGTCTTGTGTCAGGGGGCGTGTCATACCTGCTGACTTGGAGGCCAAAATCATTGATGCCAAGCAGAAGGTTAGTAGATGCTCAGACGGCACTGTTCTGTGTTGCTAAGACAAGTGAGTGAGTGTATTTAACCTTAGTGCCTGAAGAGTTCAGTGGATCAATACTGGAGCAATACTGGATGATTTCAACTTTAAAGTCTCTCTGTTAATAAAGTGGGAACTTGCTGTTAGGGCACATCTTTAGGGCATTTACTATCAGCAGTGAATGTCATTTCATATGTTTGTTTTAGGGTTACGTGCCACTGTTTGTGAACGCAACAGCTGGTACCACAGTATATGGAGCATTCGATCCCATCAACGACATCGCCGACATCTGTGAGAAGTACAACCTGTGGTTACACGTGGATGTAAGTTTGATTCAGATATATACATTTATGCAATATACATGCATTTCCAATTTGTACTTTCTGTGCTTTGATGCATCAATATAATAAATGGAGCTTTGAATAAATGAATTAATACATCTTAAATTATTCAGTCAATGGTGTTTATACATGTATAGGGTGCTTGGGGTGGAGGACTGCTGATGTCCAGGAAACACCGTCACAAGCTAAGCGGCGTTGAGAGGTATGTAAAAAATGAGGTGCTAAAATGATTGTGTATGAAGGTGTATTGTGACCTGAAAACCAACATGTCTGTTTATTTCAGAGCAAATTCAGTCACATGGAACCCTCATAAGATGATGGGTGTACCACTGCAATGCTCAGCCATCCTGGTTAGAGAGAAGGTGAGATATATCACACACTAGAGCCCCATTTACATCTGGCATTAACATCTGCCCTGGAAAAGACCATCTATATATATTACTGTTAAAACTTTGGGGTCAGTAAGATTGTTTTTTAAAGAAATAATTACTTTTATTCAGCAAGGACACACATTTGACCAGAAGACATTTGTAATCTTATAAACGATTTCAAGTCAGTGCTGTTTTTATATTCATCAAAGAATCCTGGGGGGAAAAAAACAAAAAGAAATGTTTATTGAGCATGATTTCTCGAGGAACATGTGACACTGAAGACTTGAGTAATGGTGCTGAAAATTCAGCTTGGCATCGCAGGAATAAATGACATTTTATATATAATGTATTCAAATAGAAAACTGTTTTTAAAATTGTACAATAAAATTGACAATAACTTTATATACACGGTGCACCTTCAGATTCAAAACTTTGCAGGATGTTTTCGTTCACTTAGAGCTGTGTTACACACTGCATGAAAGCAAAAGTTAAGTCTAAAAGGATCAGTATTCTTAAATATGCACATAAAACTTATTTCGATAAATGTGTCTGCTAACTGAATTTATGTAGATCAAGTTCATTCAAATCCATTTAAAGTTTAGTTATACAGCTACTGATCACAGAAGATGTGTTTTTGTTGCAGGGCATTCTGCAGGGTTGCAACTCCATGTGCGCTGGATACCTCTTCCAACCAGACAAACAGTACGATGTGACCTACGACACCGGAGACAAGGCCATCCAATGTGGCAGACATGTAGACATCTTCAAATTCTGGCTCATGTGGAAGGCCAAGGTGGGTCACAAGAGCTGCTTTTATGACATGTCAAATGAATTGACAAATACATATAGTGCTCTTCACAATACACATTGATTCAAAAACAACTTCACATAAAATCATGATAGTGTATCTTAATATCTTCATGCCTTATAGCTGCATTTAGCAGATTATAGCTGGGTGATAATATAGTTTACATTTTGTGACAAAAAAAAACAATCAAGCAGGTATTTGCAAGTATATATTAGTAAACTGTATGTATATGGATAAAGTTGGACACACTTACTGTATACAGTATGTTCAACATTATATATAGAGCTGGTTGATATATTTAGCAACAACATACAAATTGTAGGTAGTTGAGATTTGCTATGTACTATATGTTCCTTTATATATATATATATATATATATATATAGTATATGCAAAGAAAGTTGGATATCTGCAGTATTCATTTCCATTTTTGCCACAATATAAATAATCATCAATCCAAGATTTGCTATACAGTATATTTCATTACATATATATATCCTGAGTGTACTGTATGTATAATTATAGATAAATTGCACTATATGCACTATATTTCCCAATATGGCTACATTAATGAGTATTTTGCTGAGAAACACGTTTTTATTCTGACTGTTGAATTTTACCTGTTCAGGGCACAATTGGGTTTGAGCAGCACATCGACAGATGTCTGGAGCTTTCTGAATATCTCTACAATAAAATCAAGAACCGTGAGGGATATGAAATGGTCTTTGAGGGCCAGGTTTGTATCAGACACACACATCTAAGTATAGACTGAAAAAACTGCTTACCTAATACTGAATGAAATTATGTTTCTCATTACTTTCTTGTGTTTTCTGCAGCCCCAGCACACAAATGTCTGCTTCTGGTATATTCCACCAAGCTTGCGCGGCATGCCACATGGAGACGAACGAAGGGAGAAACTGCACAGGGTATTTCATCTCATTTCAATTATACAATGAAAAACAATGAAGCTTTTATCAAAAAGTCATATGGTTTCAGACACTTAAAGTTAAATAAAGTTCCTAGAAGAGGGTTTGCCATACAAGAACCATTTTGGGTTTCCCGAAGAATCTTCAACCTCAAAATAGTTTTAAACGAATAGTTCAGCGGTAAATGTATTCCCCCTTTAGGCCATCCAAGATGTTGATGAGCACAGAGGACAATGGGTCCTCTGAAGTGAATGGGTGCCATCAGAATAAGAGTCCAAACAGCTGATAACAACATCACAATCCGAAAATAAATCCCAGTCTATCATTAAGATGTTGCTTCTGGTTAAAATACGATTCCATAATCTGTAATAACGCTTTCTCCAGTGAAACAGTCATTTCATGTTGCTTCTGGTTAAACAGGAGAGAAATATTCACATCTTTCCAAAAATGCCTAACCTCTTCACACTCCCATATACAGTGATACAGCGTAAAGTTATTGCATCTTGAGGAAGTCTCTGGGATATTTTCATTATATTTATGCAATCCAACTGGAGTTAGAATGATCTTTTCTTTTAAAGAACCTTCTTCTCTATTTAGGTTCCTGGATGTTAAAGGTTTCTTCGTGGAACCAATAAAGATCCTTTATTTTTAAGAGTGTAGATGCTGTTTTTACAATATTTAACTATTTGTAGATTACATGTGAGCAAACAATGAATTGTTACAATTGCTTCATTTCTCCATCCCCTCTGCAGGTGGCGCCGAAGATCAAAGCAATGATGATGGAGTGCGGTACAACCATGGTAGGATACCAACCACAGGGAGACAAGGTCAACTTCTTCCGAATGGTGGTCTCCAATCACGCCGTCACCAAGTCCGACATCGATTTCCTCATCGATGAGATCGAGAGGCTGGGTAACGACCTGTAAGAGCAGAGAACTGCTGCTCTGTGTCTATATTGAAGGCTCAGGCATCTCGACAGGACGGGCGCACGGTCTACACATTTAATGTTTCGACGTCGTATTGTGGTCCAATATGTTCTGTCCTTCTTCTCAATGTCTTTAGATCTTTAACTTATGCATTACGTAGCCCGTATAGCTACACGGTCACCTTATAGCATAGTTTAAATCCATTGGGATCATGTGTAACAGTCAGTGCTTGGGATTGTAAATACAATATAAAGACAAGCAAAGACGCGCCACCCTTTTAATGAAGCTCGAACCCCTTTCTGTGTAGTAGTGGGGTCTGTGTGTAAACCAGTGGTTGATCTGTATTTTAGTGTTGTGTTTCCTAAACTAACCTTGTAGTAGGTCAAGTAAAGTGTTTAATCAACACCTTTGTGAGGTGAAACATAAGTATTTCATTTCCAGTTTGAAATATACTGATACAAATCTATAAACAAAGACTTTATTTATATTGTGAGCCGACGGTGTTCAAAGCTATTTCTCTCATTTGTAACGGTTCTTCATTTGTATTTTAAGACAAATTATATATACTCAAGCAAGTTTAGGCTAACGTTTATGGTCCAGTAGTGTACTTGTGAGCCAAAGACAGAACTAGTGCCATACATTTTACAATATACTCTTTGAAATAAGCAAGCATATAAATGACAGCATAAATCTATACACATTTATATAAATATATTGTATATGTTTGTCGTTGAGGCCCTTAACTCTGTGCAATCAGTGTGTTAGTGTTACAATGTTACCGTGTGTATCTTTGACTGAATGTTATAAGCAATCCTATCAATTATATGACATTAGTTAGTTACCAGATGTATATTACTAATTGATATTCAACTCAGGCAATTATAGCATCATATTTAAAAAAAAATAATACAATAAGAGAAGAGAGGAAATAACAATAAAGCACAAACTTAGAAGGAAGGCTGGAAGTGTCCTCAGGATGCTGGAAGATTGTGTTCATATTCTTATTTATTAAAGGTTTATTGCTATGCTGTATTTAGATTCAGCTGTTGTCTTTGGAACATGTGTTTATTTCATGTTATCCATTTGTTCAAAGTGTTTTTGACAAATGCACAATAATCCTTTTCCTCTATTGCTGTAAATTGTTGACTGTACATGTTGAATGTGAGGAGGGCGATCTGGTCTCCTCAGTAAGGCTGGCACTTTAAAATGCAATCACATTATATGTAAACTGTTATTAACACAGCACAGAAAAAACTATTAAAGTATTCAAGTATTAGAATGTTCTGTCGTCTATTGCACCTTATTTTAAAGCGTATAATAAACTTCACACTGAGCTCGTCTCTTGCTCTATGCAATAATGAAAATACCCAATTACATTTAAAAACATACACCAAAAAGTATATTTGCTCAAATTTAGCAATACAATTGACCATTGAAAGTATATTAAAAAAAAAATGTAAATCTTTTTATTTAGCCTCAATGTGACCCTGGAGCACAAAACCAGTCCTAAGTAGCATGTGTATATTTGCAGCAGTGGTCAAAACCAAAAATAATTTGGTAAAGTGAAGATCATGCTCCACCAAGATTTTGTCAATATCCTACTGTAAATATATCAGAACTATTTTTTGATTATTAATACGCATTGCTTTATTGAGACAACTTCAAAGGCGCTATTCTTTTTTGTTTTTACCATGGTACTATAAAAAATATAGATATGATGCTACTAGAATTCTTAGGGTAATATATAAAAAGTCATACCATATTTAGATACTTTACTGTAAAAGGTACTACTTCAGTTGGAGCTCAAGAAGTAGATGTAAAAATGACATAAAGATCAAAGAATGTATAGTTACGGTCTAGATCACATGGCTTTTTATCACTTTTTTTATTTGTAGTTTCCTGCTCTGTGTATTATCATTTATTTGCCACAAGAAGGCAGTACATCTACAGTACAGTGTGACAAAGAAATAACCCATCTTCTCCAGGCAAAAATGTCCACATGGCAAAATGCCCCCCAGTGGAAAACATAAAATTAACCCCAAGTATACATTTCGTACAATTTTACTGCTACTTAATCAATCTATTCCACATTTTTAATACACATCTATACACATGTTAATTAGAACAAATGAAACGTTTGTGTGTGTGTGTGTATATATATATATATATAATTATTTTTTTAATGGCAAATAAATACACACAGAAAAACAAATGCATGAAGACTGACTGTCCCAAAAAAGTTTTCTGTGAACTCGAGAACAGCTCGTGAACGAATCATTCAGATCCGCACAATTCGAACGACTCATCAAAAAGATCCGACTCGTATGAATGATTCATTCGCGATTTCGACATCGCTACGGTTCCTTTTGTTGTTGCATATCATATCGTTCACATGCATTACTTTTAAAAACAAAAAAAGAAACCATGATTTCTTCATTTATAATCTGACAAAAGCCTCGGCTCGGTCTCACCTGTGCGCCACATAAGCACTATCCCTCCTTCTCGCGCTGCCACGTCATTCACCGCCGTCCAGACTCCGACGGGTTTGTCCACAGAAACCGGCTGAAGAGAGACAAACATTAAAACGGAGAATAGTCCCAGCAGTGACACGGAGCGGGGATCATGGGGGGATCACAGAGCGTGGAAATTCCCGGAGGTGGCTCGGAGGGCTATCACGTCCTCAGAGTAAGTGTGTTGTTAGAGATGTCTCCGCTCTCTTGGTTGCTCTCATGCGGTACATCGCGAGTCACTTGCGGCGCAAAGTTCAAATCGAGGCCGGGGATGTCAGTGCGGCCTGTTAAACGTGGCTAAATGCTAATAGGGCTAAATCTCTGCTGTTAAACGTAGATATAATGCATGGGAGTTTTTAGCATTTGACATGCAAAGACTGATACCCCTTAAAAAGCACGTCTTCATTTATCCTACTGTACAGTGTGTGTATTTTTTTCTGTAATGGTTGCTGGATGGACAGATGAAGAAGCTCACTAACGTTACATGTCATGATGCTTTACTGTTCAACTGTTCGGGTTTAATCTAATTTAATTGGCCCGATTTCACGTTTAAGCAGTTTGCTTATGATTCCTGTGTCAAACGACATGCTTTTCCTACACGCATTTTGTGTTTTTTAAATAAGTGAGTACATATGCATGGCTGCTCATTTTAATGGTTGACATATCAGATTTTTTCCAAACGATTGTAATGTTTGTTTTTAGTTTTAATGGGTCATTAATTGGTTCTGTTAGGATGCTAAATTGGGTGTTTTCTGTGTTCTGCAGGTGCAGGAGAACTCTCCCGGTCATAGAGCAGGTCTTGAACCTTTCTTTGACTTTATTGTGTCCATCAACAACACCAGGCTGGTAGGTTTATTTCACATATAGTGAGGAGCTTCTATCATATATCAACTATTCATCGAGCCAAAAAGCAAGCTTGATTAACTCTGTAGGTGTTAGGAATTGGAAAATCTGTAATAATAATGACAATCATGGGATAATACATGATTATAAATGCAAATCTGACATTACCTAAGTTCTGAACATTTAAAAACTGACGTATGCACCACGTGCTTATAGTTACAGTAGAAATGTCAACCATAAATGTTTTTTTTTGTTGTTTTTTTTTTTACCATCCCTAAGAACAAGGATAATGACACGTTGAAAGACATACTGAAAGCTAGTGTTGAGAAACCTGTGAAAATGCTGGTGTACAGCAGCAAAACCCTGGAGCTGCGGGAAGCTACGGTTACTCCCAGCAACATGTGGGGCGGTCAGGGTCTTCTGGGGGTCAGCATCCGCTTTTGCAGTTTTGAGGGAGCCAATGAGAACGTCTGGCATGTTTTGGTAAGTGAGAGTGTGCTGAATGAGAGCTGGAATTATTTACACTGCATATTTTGTATGGGTGGGGTGGCACTGATGAAAAAAGCATGTTTGCTTTGATCTCA
>JAUMHI010000041.1:1760870-1771545 GCA_032359435.1 Enteromius unitaeniatus
AGCTGGAATTATTTACACTGCATATTTTGTATGGGTGGGGTGGCACTGATGAAAAAAGCATGTTTGCTTTGATCTCATTTTGATTAACAACTTCTGGTCAGCAAAGCGTTTGAAAAGGGTGTGTCCTTGTAAATCAGACCGGTCGGTCGAGCTGTAAGATGTTTTTTCATGCATAATTTACCTGTTTTTGTAGGAAGTGGAACCAAATTCTGCAGCAGCATTAGCAGGTTTAAGACCACACACGGATTACATCATTGGAGCAGACACAGTCATGAACGAGGTATGTTTCTCTCTTCATTTCCGGTATTTTTCAGATGTGAACCTACATACATAAATGTACTAGAATACTAGAGTACATCTGGTATATCAGTTTTGGCTGAAACAATGTCACTCTGCTGCAGATATATAGATGTATAGAATATAGATTTAGAAATCTACTGAATCGGAGAATATAAATAATGTTATGTTTACTTTACACATTTTTTTAAAGCTGTGAATTAGTTAAAATTTCACTAAAAATGTCATCAACTGGCCCAAAACTTTTTTTTATGTTGTGTCTCCTTCTCCAGTCAGAGGACTTATTCTCATTGATAGAAACCCACGAGGGCAAAGGCTTGAAACTTTACGTCTACAACACAGACACGGACAACTGCAGAGAAGTGGTCATCACACCCAACAGTGCCTGGGGTGGAGAGGGCAGGTGTGTGTGTGTGTGTGTGTAACTCCTGCTTCCTGCTTCTGTGCGCATGTCTGACATGATTATTTTCTTCCTTCAGTCTCGGCTGTGGTATCGGTTATGGTTACCTGCACAGAATCCCGACTCGGCCCTTCGAAGAGGGCAAGAAAATTAGCTTCCCCGGACATACCCCCAGTGAACCCGCCAGCCCCCTGAAGGACGGCTTCACAGAGGTTAGCATGGATTCCACATAGTGCATTGATAGATTTGGTCAGACAGTTGACTCCCGTGATGTTTTGTTTAGGTTCAGCTCTCTGCCGTTACTCCACCCCCCGTGTCCCAGCCTCTTCCCACAGGGCTTGAGGACAGTCTGTCTGGCTTGTCACTCAGCTCTGCCCCGTCCTCAATACCCAGCGAGCTCCACACAGGTGAATGCTTTCTGCTTTGATTTTTATATTTTTCCCACATTGTGCAAAATGTTAAACGGTTGTCATTTCTGGCAGGTGTTCCCACAGTCCCCCTGCTGCCCACTCAGGTGACCCCTGGGCTGGGCCCCCTTCCCATTGTCAACCCCTCCACTACCGTACCAGGTAAAGAACATGCGCTCCACTCTTTATTAAGTAAATGGAATACCACAGCAGGTATACAGTTCAAATGTATTCAATGATTTTGATTTTATGATTTCAGGTTTGATGTCCTTACCATCTGGCCTTCCTCCCTTGCCAAACTTGCCGAACCTCCCGAACCTCCCAAACCTCAATCTACCGTTACCGGACCTTAGCGCTGTATCGTTAGCTGGAATCAGTGGGTTACCTCCCACTACAGCAGGTACACACAACAGAACTATATTTCAGCTTGTTTAGACCGAGAACCGCCCACTTAGACAGGGACAAGATTTCTCACCCTCAAATTAAGATGTTTTTGATGGAATCAGAGAACTTTACTGCTTTGGGTGCAATAACTATCCCATTAAGTCTTAAATTCAGGTTAAATTTCAAACCATAAAAAGTGTTAAATATCTGTTAATCCTGGTCTGGGCTATTGAATTTAAAAGAAAAAGGTTTAATTACGCTACCATGAGCGCTGCACATTCAAAACCAAAATGCATCACTGATGCATGTTCTGCAGGTTTGTGGACATTCACAATCAGTAGCGTCCATTTATGCCAAGTAACAGCTTACGATTATTGAATTATGGCAATGTGTACTTGTTCATTATGTTTACATAATGTTGTAGAGCAGGGGTGGAGAACATCGGTCCTGGAGAGCCGCAGCACTGCAGGTTTTTGCCTTGACCCTAATCAAACGCACCTGAACAAGCTAATCAAGGTCTAAGCGGTTACTAGAAAGCTACATGCAGGTGAGTTTTAAGGAGGGTTGGAGCTGAACTGTGCAGGGCTGTGGCTCTCCAGGACCGGACTTCGCCACCCATGTTGGAAATGGTTGTAAACTCCATCTTTTTGAAGCAACTGGAAGTAGTAAAGATGTATTTCAGGCTTGATTCTGATTAAAAGTCTTTATTCAGGCTACACAAACCGGCATTAAATTAAATGACGGATACAGTTTATCATTAACAAAAATCGAAATAAACATTTGTGTTACATAAATTGATGTATACTAAATAGATTTATTTCTCACTTAATTTTAAACTAAAATTACTAAAACAACAAAAACTATGTAGAAGTAATTAGAGGAAGAACAAAGAAAGTAGTAAATGACAAAGCACATTACAAATAAAAAAAATGTAAACGGCACAATTAAAATGAAAATAAAAATACAAATGTGCGCTGGATATAAAAAGTCTCCACAACTGTTAAAATGGCAGGTTTATGTGATGTAAAAATGACAATTTTTCCCCTTTAATGTAAACTATAACCTGTACAACTCCTAAAAACAAACGGAAATCTTTAGGAAAGGTGGAGTGATGAGAAGAAACTAAAATTGCGGTTTCATAAGTGTGCACACCCTCTTATAACTGCAGCTATGGCTGTTACATGTTACATAACTTTTTCTAGTGTTTGAGGATGTTACTTACAGTTCCCATTTTGCTAATAAGCAGTGTTAAAGCCTTCTGATTGTGTGCTATTGTCCGTTTAATCAAGTAAATAATCCAGTATGCATAGTTTAGTTCTGAATAGACATACTGTATTGATTTGTGTAGGCTTTTTAATTTGGTTTTAAAAATCCTGCAGAACCCTGTAGTAACCAGCCATAGTGATTTTTATTAAGACTGCTGAATGTTGATCTGCTCTCTCTCTCTCTCTGCAGGTTTGCCGCCTCTCCCTCCTCTGAATCTGCCCGGCATCTCTCCTCTACCCATGCACACCGTTCTCACTTCCACGCTTTCCAGCATGCCTGGCGTCACGCTGCCTTCTTCCCTGGCCCCATCTGACCACATCCCGCACGTCTCTTTAGCTGCTGAGCAAACTCCTTCACTCATACTGGATGCCACACTCACCCCTTTGAGCAAATACACGCCTTCAGAGAAGCCTGCTGCGACGGAGACCCTCCTCCAGCAGACGACGGATGCTCAGGCGGCCCCAGAGTCCTCGTAACAGCTGGACTTGGGCCGGGGGCATCCCTCCGTACGTCTCTATTGTATTTATTCAGTACAAGAAGATTCCAGTGTGTGAACACACGCACAGAGATAAACACGGTTCTGTTGAGAGACGCCAGTGTTTGAGAGTAACGGACAGCTAATATTGAAAAACACATTTAAAAAAAAACAAAAACAGATGGCTATATGTCCGGTTTGCGCTCTCCTCAGAATCGGTGGCGTCTCGTGCTTTTTCTTTCTGTATATCCTGTAATCAACTTTCAAATGTTAGTATAGCATTCCCTGTAATTATCAATTGCTAAGTGATTTTACGTCTGACTTCTTTGTTTCGAATGCTTTGATTTCCTCGGAAACAACTATGCGTGGTCAGACTGGGCTCTGGGCCTCTGTTTCTCTTTCTCGTGCTCTCACACACTCTCTGTATCATCGCTCTGCCGCCATGATGAACGGAAACTCAGTTACAAATGCGCTACAGGGCTGAATGTGCGCTTGTGCCGTTTGAAGATTGTGAAGGAATCTCTTATTCAAACATACACAAGCAATAAACTACCCAGTTTTACACTAGGGCTGTCGCTGTCTCTTTAATTCGGTCATTTGTGAGTTGAGAAATTATGTGAGTTTGGATAAAACCACATTGCGATTTCTAGCTGTTAACCGTAGTCAAACGATGAAGGTTTTCAGTGTTCATTTTTAGACGGCAGGTTGGATAAGGTTGTTTGTGGGTCATCACAAAATAAACCCATTGATGAACAGGGCGGTGATATAAAGTAAAAATCTTTAACCACTCACTACCACAACTGACATCAGGAGCAAGTATTCTAGAAAGCAGTATAATAAATAGATCAAATGTTACAAATTGCTCAGCGAACACTTGTTTTACACATTTCAATGCTTAATATATCAAATTTACATTATGAAAACCGCTCTGCTATTAATAAAGCCAACTGTCCAAGAAATAAGAGAAAGCACATGTATTCAATTATTTTCAAAAATGTTTATTTCTCTTTTGGCTACATTCTCTACAATTGCAGCAGCACTTGGAGACAGATCACCATATGTTGAGCTGAAAACTGCTTCTGGGGTTGAAAGAGTATTTAGAGAGAGGAAACAACAAAAGCTGAGATTCGTCCCCTGAACAGAGACTCTGGAAGCTTCGAGCGTTCGGTCGCGGTCCGGTCCTTGTCATTCAGAGATGCTGGCCTTACTCAGGCGCCGGGATCAGCAAGGGTTGCTAAGCAACATGACAGCACTGGGTCTGGGCATAAAGGGGTTAATGATCAAGGGCGGGGTCCGGCCCACCTTCCGTCTGTTATGTCAATCATCGCTCACATCACACACACACACCTCATTCACAACAATGGTTTATTCATGCTATTTCCTGGTAAATCAAATTCATATTTGGTCTGAATCACAATCTGAGTAAATCATGAAACTAAAAGCAACGTCAGTGTGCAGCGAGGCGGCGATGCTGCATCAGACAACAGAAGTCACCAACAAACTGAAAAAATATGCCCTGCACAGGCTGGATTATTAATGTTTCAGAGCTGCTATAGGAGGTCTATTCTACTGAGATGATTTTAAGGTTTCTCCTCCTACATGCAGGACAAACAGGTGAATCTCTGGTCAACTACATGTTCAGGTCACTTTCCACTCCAAAATCTGAAGAATTAAAGAACACCATTTTATTTGGGAGAAAAATTACTCACTGTAATACGAAAAACACACATTCTATACACACAGTATTTGTTATATTGCCTTGAACTCATGCTGATGTAAATAAAAAGTACTTTTAAGAAGCACACTTTTTCCAATTTCCTGTGCGTGTGGACAATTTTCATGATTATTACTGAGAACAAATTTCTACAACATATTTATACAAATTTATTAATACATATAAAATGAAAAAATATATATTTACATCAGCATATAGTGTGTGTGTGTGTGTGTATATATATATATATATATATCTAATATATATATATATATATATATGAGAAAGAGTTCTTTTGCAAAAACAGATAACTAATGTTTTTTCGTTGTGCATTCCAATGAATCCCGATCGAACAGCAGTTGGATTATTTGATCAAATATAATTTTATAAAAACAAATAAAAAATAAAAAATAAAAAAAAAAAGAAGTTATCCGTTTTTCAAAAACTCACTTTTTTATACAAATAATCTGTGTGTGTGTACTGACGTAAAATAAACGCATGTGTTCATTCACACACACTCAAATACAGAATTTTTATAAAACAATATAAAAATACTACATGTCATATATATATATATATTTTTAATGTTCGAACTGACAAAATCTGTATAAAACAAAAGACTTAATTTCTTTCATGTAAATTAAGTGACTTTTTCCCCTTGATTTTGGGGTGAAATGTGACCTGGACATTTTTGATGAAATTCATCCATTAACATTTTGCAAATATTAAGCCCATTTAAACATAAACTGACATTTTCCATACATGTTACTTCAGAGCAAAATAGACACAGCATTTCTGTAACGCACACACCTCGCAATCTGTGCCCAACACATGTATGTTATGAACAGCCAACATATAACGCTGTGGCGTAAAACATCCATTTACAGACACGCAATTTCTCTTACAGACACCGTTGTGTCACATTAAAACACTCATTCTTCTATTTCCAATCACACTACAATTAATTGTCTCTAAATTTCACACTTACACAAAATAAAACACCCCGTTGCAGAGGCGTAGCTCAGGGAGGATAACAAGAAGCTAAAACGTTAGCGTGACCCTCCCAAATCTACTCCACAAATGCCTTGTGTAAAAAACAAATATCCATTTTCAAATGGTTCTAGCTCTGACTGACATCTGAATCCTCGCAGGAAATGACATCAGCCATTCCTGCCCCAATATCAATGGCAGTCTCTGTGGCCGCTGTGGGCGTGTCCTACAGCTGACACTTAGCTCCGCCCCCTTCCTGTCCACCCCGAAGTGATGAAGGGAGGGAACTTGCCATCAGAACCGTCAATCAAGACCGATCAGCCAATCAGTAGGAGATGATTCCTGAAGAGGCGGGGCTTGCGGGCGTAGCCTGCAAGTTCCCAGACGAATTGGATCGTCTCATGTGAGGAAGAAGGTACGCGTCGCTGCCCAGCTGATGGACGTCAAAGCGATCCTCCTTCCTGTAAGCCAGACAGCGGCGGATAAACGCCTGAAGATCAAGAAAGGAACATCAGACCATGGTTTCCACTAGTGCTCGACCCATATTTGTCAAATAACTAATAACAATTCATCGTTTTCCTAATCACAATTACGGATGCCACAATTATGTAATCGGCAATTCATTGTTCAAAGTCCATTTACGTTATCCTGCGTGCTTGATGTACGTGTTTTCATTCTACAGGTTGTGTTCATATTACTTTTAGTATAACAATTCATAGTTTAGATTTTTTTTCCTGTTTAAAGAATAAACCAAATCCAAATCGAAATGACCATTTGAGTCTGTATACATCAATCAGCGTAAATTGTGATAATTGTAATTATGGGAATAATCAAGGGAATAATCGACAATTATGATATCGTGCAGCGCTAATATCGGCATTGGCCAATGTGTTCAAGATGGGCCTTTTTGTAGAATAATAGGCTAAGTTACACGGGTTCTTGTCAAAACGTTCTATTTAAAGCTGCAGTCCATAACTTTCCGTTAAAAATGATCCAATATTTATTTCTGAGCAAGTACAAAAACTACCAAAACATATTTTATTTTATTAAAACAGTTTATACATAGAAAACACTTCATCAAAATATCCAGCGTTAGCAGCTATAGCAGCTCTGCATTATCTGGGTGTCTGAGCTGTTTGACTGGATATATTACTCCAAGCCTCCTGAAGGATTGCCCAAAGATGATTCACACTGGCTGGACACTTCTTACAGACATCACGGTCCAGTTCCTCCCATAGTAGCTCAAGTCTGACATGTATATATATATTGCCATTATTATGCAGTCAAAATTAAACTTAATATTGTTGGTTTTCAATGATAATTTCAAGTTAATTTAATCTACAATATTAGACTGGATCAGCGGTTGCTCAAAAGCAGCTTTACATATTCTGATGTGATTGATTTCAAAGGTTTAGCAAAAGAAACCCTTGCTTCCACAACCCATGAGTCTTATCAGAACTGTTAAACAAAGGAATTAATATGTATACATCAAGTATTATATAGCAGTTGCTTTATATTATTAGTAATAGCAAGGCCATCTTTATAATACTTTCTCACTCATCATCAGCATTTACATCACTTCTAAGTTATGTCTCAGACTGACCTTGGCCTCATTGCTCGCCACAGGTTTGGCAGGAAACTGCACCTCGGTGGCTTTCAGGATGGTGTTCTCTTGAAGGATGTCTTGCTGGGATTGATTGTGGCCAAACGGCTACAGAACAACAAAAGATTCAATGGGGCGTCATCCTAAAATGCTCATTATGTGAGTATCTGTGTGTGGCTGTGGTTACACAGTGGTTTCTAAATTTGCTCACCTTTCGTCCATACAGGCACTGGAAGAAAATAACGCCCACAGACCACACGTCTACTTTATTGGAGATCTTTGGAGGTTCTTTACCAACGACAAAACACTCCGGTGGCAAATACCTGAAACGTCAGAACATTTAGTTTACATTAGAACACTTTATCCTATAAAGTCCTGTCTACACCTGGTGTTTAGATGTGTTTAGGTCAGTCGCATTATAAGTAGATAAGGAAGATATTGGTGGTGTTTTGAGAAGAGGGTCTATGGGCCAGTGCATGCTTTTTCTGATCCAATATTTTGAAACAAGCTTGCACAATTTACATATGAGCCGAAGGTTTCACCCAAAGCTATAAGCTTTACTGGATGGATAAATTCTGCTATACATACCGGTCAAAACTGTGCTGAGAAAAAATATAAAAGAGTCACCTATACGCTGTCAGCAAATCCTTTAAATTCAAACAGTATTTATAACAGAGTAACAAAAATCTGAAAATATAAGTAGCTATAAAATTATATAACAAATGACATACATAATTATATATAACAAACATAAAACAAAACACAGGCTTGTGCTTTTTCTTTTACTATTCATCTTTTTTCTTTTTATTATATAATTTATATTTTAAAACAACCTTGCTGTGTGTATTGAATTAGGCTTATTGAGACTTATTATAGCATCTGCATATCGTTGCACTTTTGTTCATTTACATTGCTTTTGCTGTCCTTATTCGTAAATCGCTTCGAATAAAAAAACGTCTGTTAAATGACTAAGTGGAAATCGGTATTTAAATTAAACAATATAATGTTATTTGTTATAAACAACACAATGCTTTAAATTAATTTGTCGTTTTTTAATTAAATTGTCAACACCACAGTGGAAAAAAAATATTTTTTAATCATAAAGATCAGGAGTAAGCCAGGATTTTAAATAGTAAATTTGAAACTTTTATTTATTTATACTCACAATAACAACAAAACTATGCCTTTGTAAAATAAACAGGAAATGCTTTCAGCCATCTGTTTCCTTCAACTTGTGGTGCAGCCATAAAAAAATATTTATTTCGTTTTTTTATTTAACTGAAACACTTCATGTCGGCTTGTATGTCATTTTATTCAGTTTTTGTCCTTTTTCTCCTGTAGAAGAGTTTAGTAGCTGTTCGAATGCATTCGATGATAGGAGCTTCTGCAAGCAATCGGATCAAATGAGTTTTTTCAGAAGTGGTCAAAATTGGACAAGCTCAAAACATTTTAGACCTCATTCTCATTGATCATCGTCCAGTTGTGCTCAGATCAACAAAAATGCATCTTAATTAAAAGTTTTAAAAAAAGAACAAGTCATACAAATACATTTATGCTGCTCTTTTGTCCTTTTTGAAGCTTTAGAGCGTTTAAATATTTGTAAAGACATGGGATGATGAACACTTAGTAGTAGTGTTGTGCATTGTACTGAACTGACCAGTAGGTTCCGGCTCCCTGCGATGTCAGGTCCATCCCGTCCACACCATAGCTGTCGTCATCCATGATTTTAGACAGGCCAAAGTCTGTGATCTTTATCTCCCCACATGCCGTTCCATCCACTAACAGGATATTTCCTGAGCAACCAAAAACAAACTTTCTATCCAGACTGTGTGACAACCCCCCAAACAATCCTTAAAATAGCATTTCTGCACCAATCCAATGTTCTACATGAAATGCTATTAAAATATCTGCTGAAAATACTGCACAAGAAGCAGATGTGTTTGTTTCCTCATGGGAACAGATCACATGCTCACCAATGGATGCTCTGCAGTGGATGGGTGCTGAACAGTTTAAACAGCTGATATAAGGCAGTGGTTTAAAGTTAAAAATGTCCTAATAACGCATTTGTTTCTTGCAAATATGCAGCTTTTCACCTGATATTGTTATGTTTTTATCAGCTGTTTTCACTGCAGGGAACCCATTGCTGAGCAGCTGATGCTATGCAACGATCTCACCTTTAAAGGGAGAATACATTTAAAAATGTTTTATTTTTGGTGGAACCACTCCTTTATCACGTGTGTTGCATTTACCTGGTTTCAGGTCGTAGTGGATGATGGGCGGTTTGATCTCATTGAGGTATCGAAGGGCGTTGACTATCTGCATGACAATGGAGCGAGCCTCTTTCTCAGACATCAGCTTGTGTTGCTTCAGATAGAAATCGAGATCATTCCCCTCACAGAACTCGAGAACAGTGCAGAATCTAGAAGAGGAACGCATTAGGTCAACATCTGTATGGCTGCAAAAACTAGAACTAGAACTAACCAGTTTATCAGACTTACGTGTCAGTGTCCAGGGAAAAGTAGTCATAAAGTTTGACTATTCTAGGATGGTCCAGTTGCTTGTGGATTCTATATTCTCTACAGGCATGTCTGGAAATTAAACAAAAAACACCTAATGAGCATGTGCATAAAAGACAGTGTGAGAGACAGAAAGGGAAAAGATGGCCAGCATACTTGTGGTAGTTTTCTTTCTTCTCCTCTCTCCAGTTCTTATTGAGCTGGTGGATCTTCACAGCTGCATATCGCTGCTCAAACAGGTCAAATGCCTTCATACAACAACATAAACAGGTTAAACAAGCCACGGATCTGCACAAAATCATTTCAACTAAGGTTCATAGTTGTACATAAGATGTACTTTTTTTTTAATAGTACTATATAAAAGTTTTATGTTAGAATTTAATAATATGCATTTTTTATGAAATGGCATTTTCTGCCAAGTAATGTGTTATTTAACCATGGTTAGAGATGCAATCTGTTTCCCTCTGATAAACACATATATTATTACAGATTCTAAATAATATGAACTTGATTTATTTAAAAAGCCTTAAGTTAATGTTTTATCCAAATATTATAACTTGATCCACCTTTGAAACAACTGTATACAACAGTTTCATCATCCAATACATTTCAGATAAAAGTTC
>JAUMHI010000041.1:1791806-1803524 GCA_032359435.1 Enteromius unitaeniatus
GTTCCAGTGTGTTTATTTACCTGATTCCTCATGTCTGTACCTCATTTGTAACCCCGCCTTCCTCATCAATGATCATTTCTGTCCAGATGTGTTTGTCCAGGTGTGTGTAATTAGTCTCTGTATAAACTCACTCCCCATGTCTTGATTGTTTGTCGATTGTTAACGTTACATGTGTTGTGTCTGGCTTTGCTCAGCTCGTTGCCTGTACCTAGAAAATCCCTCGCAGTTCCAAAACCTCAAAAAAGGGATTCTAATCCTGTTTTAAGGACTAGAGAAGCCGTGTTTAACCCTGTCAGTGCCAGTTAAGCAACCTAGTGCACTCACGTCCAGTCGGAACCAGTTTCACAGCCTGGTGTGCTGTATTATGCCCAGTCAGTTCGCGTTTTACAGATGGAAGAGCTTTCACCCGTCCTAGCGATCCCTGATCCGCTAGTGATTGGTTCCACCATCACTTCACAGTGAGAGGGGCTGTGTGGTGTCCAGTTTGACCCGGTTACGCAGCCTAATGAGCTGCCGAAGGCCCTCATGGTATCAAACCAGTCAGTAACGGGTGCCAGCCCGGTAGCACGATACGAGGGGTCCTGTCATGTCCAGCCTGTCTCGGTTACACAGCCTGACGAGCTGCTGAAGGTCCTCGCGGATCCTAGTCAGCATGTTACAGGTCCCATTCCTGAATCACGGTACGAGGAGCCGTGTCAAGTCCAGTTAGTCCCGGTTTCTCAGCCTGTTGAGCTATCTGAGGTCTGTGACCCAGACTCATGGTGGCCGAATCCGCCAGACACAGTCTGTGATCCAGAACCAGAGTGACCGGATCCTCCAGATGCTGTCTGTAATCCGGAACCTGCATGGCTGGATCCGCCAGACGCGGTCTGTGATCCAAATTCACTGAATTCACCCGAGCTCCACAAGGCCTGTGAGGCCCCGTGGCCTGAACCTCGGGAACCAGTGTGTGGCACAGAGACTCCATTGGGACCGCCAAAGGCTGCACGACCTCTGGGGATGTCAGTTTCGGCCGTAGAGTCCCCAGAGGCCTCATTAGTGGCTGCACAGACCATGGAGGTCCCTGAATCATGGTTCAGTCGGTCAGGGAGGGCGTCGTCCCTGTCGATTCAGTCACAGAGGGCGATGTCAGTGTCTAGGAGGGCGAATTCATGGCCAGTCTGCCCTCGGAGGTCACAGGTTTCAAAGGGCGTTGGTTAAGGCTGGTTGGTTCTCGAGGGCGCAAAGTCAGTCTGGTGGCCCCAAGAGGGCTTTGTCACTTCCTGGCCGAACCAGAGGGGTTCTGCTGCCATCCGCTCCACCCTGGAAGATGGCCTCGCTGTCCGTTCCGCCCAGGTGGGCGTTCCAACTGTCTGGTCCACCCAGGAGGAAGTCTCCGCCCCGGTGGGCTTCTCCGCCCTGAAAGACAAGTTCGCTGTCTGTTCGGCCCGGAAGGGCATGGTCGTGCTCTGGTCGGCTCAGGTGGTCTGCTCCGCCGTCTGTGCCACCCTGGAGGGTACATGAACTGTCAGATCGGCTCAGGACAGCACTCTCCCTGCCTGGTGGACCCAGTTGGACTTCTCCGCTGTCAGCCCCATCCTGGAGGACGTCTCCTCCTCTTGTTCAACCCAGGTGGGCTTCTCCACCATCTGTTCCGCCTTGGAGGGCGTTTCCTTCGGCTGCTCCGCCTAGGTGGGCGTCTCTGCCGTCTGGTCCTCCCTGGAGGGCGTCTCAGCCGTCTCCATCTTCCCCCTTAGAGACTGTTGTAGCTATCTGTGTGTCTGGAATCCGCGCCTAGTGGAGGGGCTATGTAACGCCATAGGTGTGTCTTGTCATTGTCTTTTGCTTGTGGTTTTGTTTATGTCTTGTGCCGTGTGTTCCAGTGTGTTTATTTACCTGATTCCTCATGTCTGTACCTCATTTGTAACCCCGCCTTCCTCATCAATGATCATTCCTGTCCAGATGTGTTTGTCCAGGTGTGTGTAATTAGTCTCTGTATAAACTCCTTTATTGGTGGTGTCTTGCTAATGGCCTATAATTTCTATAGTGTTGCTTCCTAAGTGGGCAGTTTGATTTCACAAAAGTGTGACTGACTTGGAGATACATTGTGTTGTTTAAGTGTTCCCTTTATTTTTTTGAGCAGTGTATTTACATATGTATATACTCTGAACATTGTTTTTTTTTGTCACATATGATTGTATTATAATTTGTATGTAAGTGCTAGTTACAATGAATATCCCTGGAAATGCAACATATTGTTACATCAGTGCATGGCAACAAGTGACTGTCTTTATGAGTGAATCATTGAATCATTCAGTCAATCAATTCCTTCTGAACACTGATTCATTCAGGCTACTCATTTTGTGCTCACTGTATCGTAAGGAAGCAGGCAAATTTGCATATTTTTAGGAGAGAATTGTTGAAACATTTAGTCAACCAATTAATTACAAATATAGTTTCAATCAGAAAAGATACTTATGAGTGAATAACCGAATCATTTAGTTTATCAGTTCATTCAAAATACAAGTTGTGTTTGAATTACCTTCTATATATTAGGTGAAAATTAACATTTGTAAAGAGTAATAGGTCTGACTTCTCTTTTGGAGTACCTTGTGACGAAAATAACCTAAATTTAGAAAGAATACAACCTTAACCAGGAGTCCACTTATAGTTAAAAGTGACTGTAATACTGCATTGGGCAAGCTAAATGTTGATAACATCATTTAATACCATATTATTATATTATTTATCAGTGTACCTAGCTTGCAAGGTGTTCACATCAAAGAGTTTGAATACAAACCCAAATGTAATTTTTTTATTATCATATATTTAAATATTATAAATAAATATTTATATATAAATATTTAATATTTTTAATATCAGACTGAAACTGATATTAAAAAAAATATCCAAATACACTTTATTGTTGGATTTCTTGAATGTCTTGAATCTTAAAGTGTAACCCTTTCAATCTAGCATCTGCATGCAAGCCTTCTGT
The DNA here is from genome assembly GCA_032359435.1 of Enteromius unitaeniatus. Classification (NCBI taxonomy): domain Eukaryota; kingdom Metazoa; phylum Chordata; class Actinopteri; order Cypriniformes; family Cyprinidae; genus Enteromius; species Enteromius unitaeniatus. The sequence continues at coordinate 1,794,784 of JAUMHI010000041.1, forward strand.
TGCCTGGCAAAATGTAAGATTACTTATACAAAATGTGAGTGTCATGCCCATGTCTGTGTTTGTGTCTTTAGTTTTGGTTTTGTTTCATGATTTCCTGTTTCCTTATTTGGTCCTATGTTCCTGTCCTAGTTTAGTTCATTGTATTAATTACTGTCCAGCTGTGTCTCCTTTATGTCTGTGTATTTATAGTGCCTGAGTTCTTGCTTTACTTGTTGTTTGTCAAGGTTAAATGGATGTCTGTAGCTCTCTATGTTTCCTTCAGTTATATTAAAGTGAATGTTAAAATATCTACGCTCCGTCTGCAGAATCCTGACAGTGAGAGGGGTCAGACATATTTTTTCCTGACAGGCTCTGCTATTTTTTCATATACACATATTGAAAACTTTCCTCAAGTTTATTGTGTAAACTATAACATAGACGCATAACAAAGTATGCTGGAAATTGCATAAATCAAAGCCAGGGCGGCTGCTGGCCAAATGGGTGTCCTAAGCAGAATAGTATTGTTGTGCCCCCTCCCTCAAAAAAAAACACCTACTAGCCTATATGGGGTCAAAATAGAACTTTCTATAAATATAAAACTAAATAAATTAATTGTAATTACTGTGACAATCCAGCTGAAACTGCCAGCAGGACTCTCATGGCATTTCAGTCTGTGATCCTTTGCACTGCTCATCTGTCACTGTAATGTCTCAGGACTCTTATTATAAACTGAACTTTGGATTATCGTTACAGACCCCGCCCTGCCTCGGTTTGTTGTTGCATCGACCTCTCGCTACGGACACCGACCATTCTCTCACCTATCCTTCGCCATTGTTGTTTGCTGATATATGGCCTGCCTCCCAACAAACATGAGGGGAGTCCGACGTGCAGATCATGTCTATATTGCGTTGGTCGGTCCAGGACCATATCTGTACGAGAGAAGGGTGTTCCTGCCCAACTGGAGGAGCAGCAGTTTCAGGACCCTCAGTTTCAGGACCCTAGTTTTTTGTGACAGCGCCATCCACTTACCTGGATCACCAAAAACACTGATTTATAGGCGGAGCATGTGTAAGGCTTGTGTAGTCTTAGCCTTCCCCTGGCCGAGGGGACTTCCACTATTGGACAAAAATGCCCCTGCTCAAACAAATTAAATCTATTACGTCTGTTGAAAGTGAAAACGATTAGACAGTGTCGATTATGACATTAAGATTGCTCACGTTGCATCGTGTATTATTTTAGCCGTTTTTTCAGTATTGAGCATAGGGAGTTCATTTTAACCGCTTAATTAAAAAAAAAAATCATTCTTTGAATCGGTTTGTTGCATGGTTGCATGGTACTCTGCGTATAGGGAGCAGCGGTACTGATCAAAGCACACAGTGTTCGGAGAAGAACGCTGGAAAATACGACAGAAATAAGATGCTTGTCTATAGACTACTGCAGTACAAGCCGTTGTGATTACAAACGCCGTAAAAAATGCTCGAAAATACACCAATAACGCCTTATCTGACAGCGTTTTTAGTGTGCAAGAAAAGCAATGCTTTTTACACCGCTCATATTGCCATTTGACGCCGTAAAAAATGCCGTTTTGCTTGGTTCATACAGGGACCGGACAGCCCTTAGCAAAGGGCCCCTGACCCCGTACTCCCAGAGCACCCTCCACAGGACACCGCGAGGGACACGGTCGAATGCCTTTTCCAAGTCCACAAAACACATGTGGACTGGTTGGGCAAACTCCCATGAGCCCTCCAGTACCCTAAAGAGGGTATAGAGCTGGTCCAGTGTTCCCCGACCAGGACCAGTGTTGGCAGGGCACTGCTTCCCCCTCCTGAGGCACCGGACAGTTTGCCAGAACCTCTTTGAGGCCGACCGATAGTCCTTCTCCAGGGCATCGCCGAACTCCTCCCATACCCAAGTTTTTGCCTCTGCAACCACTCAGGCTGCAGTTTACTTGGCCCACGGGTACCTGACTACCAAACTATGACTAGCACAGAAGTCCAACAACAGAACACCACTCGGGTTCAGATCAGGGGGACCGTTCCTCCCAATCACGCCCCTCCAGGTATCACTATCATCACCCACGTGAGTGTTAAAATTTCCCAGGTCATGCATAATATATCAGTTATTCCCAATCACATTCCCAGAGCTCACACCCTTTTCAGGTTTTGGAGTCACTTAATGAACCAGTTGTGTTTGATTAAAAGAGACATGGAAGATTTTCTATTTAATGCAAGTGAACAGGACTCAAAAGTCCTTGTTTAGGTTATTATGCATCCTCGCTAGCAAAACTAGTAGTTATTTTCAGGAAACAATAATTATGTATGCATGCATGTTAGGGTTGTGACAGTGAGAAAATTTTCCCACTGGTTAATCGACGTGTGACTCCACCAACACGTCTATCACAGCCTGTATGGATGGATGGATGTATACCCATTTGTTATATATAACTGCCACCGCACCCTCTCAGCTTGCAAACATCACAGTTGTGAATTGTGAAGGAAACCATCTTGTGAATGGACATCAGAGCTTTATGTTTTTTTTTAAATAAAGATCTTACTTGTGCTTAAAATATGGATTTTGGACTGTCAAATGGTCTAAAGTATATTGAGTCCTATTCACTTGCATTAATAAAATCCTGGAATATTTACCATAAAACGGGGGTTCTCAACTCTGGCCCCTGAGTGCCACAATCGTTTACCTCAAACCATGATCAAACTCACCTGCTTGGAACTTTCTATTGATCGTAAGGACATTGGTTAGCTTGTTCAGATGTTTGATTAGGATTTTTAATGTTTCACTCACCTTGCTGTCCATGCTTTCTGTCATTGTCAGTGACTTCTGCTATATACTCCCATCATCATCAGCTACTGTTACAGTAATCAGCCGCCCTCTTGCCCATTCAAGGCTTATTTGCAATGTTTCCAGTCTAAAACCAAAAGACTTTAAAAATAAGCTATGGAGGTGCCAAAATATTAATTGTATACTAGGTCCTTTTAAAAACACAAATACACAGTTTTAAGACTCAAAAAATGTTAGCTCATGTTGCAAAATGCTTATCTAGTACCCCTACCCAAACCGATCAAGTCCTGGCTTAACCGAAAAGGAGAATATTGACTATTAATGTCATGAAACAGAATATTTCAAATATTAAGTTAACAATCATAACATAATCATTAAAAACTATCCATGATTCGTTAGACTTAGCATAAAGTATGTATTCCACTCCTAAATGAGCTGAAAGAGCGCTAACGGGAACAATGTTTTAACAACTCTGAAGAAATTGTCCTTAACTCAGTAAGTTGACTAAAGCACATTAATTAGGGCCAAAAAGTGCACTGCATGCTCATGAAGCAAAATTAAGTTTGTCTTGCACTGTTTTTAATTTGATGAGAATTACTAAAATGATCAATTTGATCAGTTGGTCTGGTCTGAGATGATGCACATCTGTAATGTTTTTTTCTAAGGGATTGTGTAAAGTTGCTTAAATATTTTAATTTAACTGAGGCCTGGTCCTGGCTTAAGTTGAGCCACGTTTGTGAAACCGGTCCATTGTGTACATATTTGAATCTAATAGGTACAGAACTGTACCTTTTGAAAAAGTACCGCCCCAATGACAGCTTTTGTACCTTTATTTTTTAAGAGTGTACTAAAAAACAAAACTAGACATATGAAGTTTGATGAGACATGTAGATGTGGTTTTAACAAAACTTATCAAAAGTTTAAAGTAACTTTAAGCTTGAAGTTTCAAGATTTCAGAAGTCAGTTAAAAACGTCAACTTCTCTACTATTTGGTCTCAGAGTAATAATAATAATTTAAGCAGTAGATCGGTGTATATTTACACATCTGTAAATAGGGCAGACATAAATCTTCCGTTTCTGAAAGTTGAGAGGGTTCACTGCATCTGCACTTCTAGTGATGTTTATGTCAACACATGTTAAGAGTCTGTTTGATCACACAAATCCATTACGAACGTCGCCTTTCATAGTATTAGGAGACTGAAGTACAGAGAGGTGAAGATTAACCTGTTTTGCTCTGTTTAATTCCCATGTTGACAGCAGTGTTGTGTCTCATTGCACAAAACGGCTCTCTTTTGATGGATCTAGAGCTTTGCATCTCAATTGGGTCAGACACCGAGGCGGTATGACATGCTTGAGCAAATCAACAAGAGGTGTTTTTAAAGTCAAAGAGGTTCTCGAGAACTGGAACTATCCCTTTAGAAATCAGTCCCTTTTTGGAAAGCCAGACCATCAGCTAATGTTTTCATAACGCTCCTCTCTTTCCTCAGAATTGCTTTCTGAACTGTGAGGCTCAGAACACTGACATTAAAATGAATAGCAGAATATTTAAATGTAACGGCTAACTAATCATCTGTCCACCCAGAACCAGAGGGATTTTTGATGGATGATAGGCCTACACTATTCGACAGTAAGAGAATGACTGATATATAAGCACTGCTCAACACTGCTCATGGTCTGTGTTGTACCTACCAGTAAACTATTTCAATAGGATCTGAGTTATAGAATTGTCTGTAGAATTGACTTTGACTATATTTACTTAACAGACCACAAACACAAAAACAGGAAGTTGTTTCTATGTAGGGCAATTTTAGATTATGAAAACTTACATTACTCATTGCACACAGTATGATCAAAAATGTATTACCATTCAAGTTAGGGTCAGAGATATTTTTGGTGAAGAATTTAACACTTGCTTAAAGCAAGACATCATTATAGGCTGCTGTCTTAAGCAGAGGTGAGCAAACTTTTAATATGAAGGGCCAAAAATCAAACCAGACTGAGCTTTTAAAGAAACACATTAACCCTAATGACCTGGTTTCTTATCTACAGTATGTGCGTTATGTAAATGCTTGAATAATCCATGAATCAATGCAGACATCTTGAAGACGACAGCTTTTGATTTGCTGACCATGGCATCTTGAGTATGAGCAGCTGACAAGGAGGATTTTACTGCTGCAACAGAGAAAGAGAAAAATGTAAGAAAGTATAACTTATACAAAACAACAAACACAAACAAAAATGACCTTATCCCATTCAAAAGTTTGGGGTAATATTAGATTTTTGCTCACAAAGACTACATTACATATATAAACTAAAAATATATATAGTTTACATATATATAAATGTAAAAATTTATATCAGTGTTTTAGCTTGAACTGCAACTAATAGTGAACTTAATGGTATACTGATAGTATAGTCATTAAAAACTTTAAATTAAAGAAGTATTTTTAGTGCTATTTGATGTATAGTCTTAGTAAACTAGTAAGTTTTTGTTAGTAAGCGTTTTTAAATGAACCTTACAGTATCCTTTAAGTATACTAATTGAAACGCCTGGAAGTATACTATGTTAATTTGTATATTTTTTTAAATGTATTTTCATAAAAAAAGAAGTATAAGTCAAGTATACTCAAATGTCATTCTAAGTATTTCTTAAGTACGTGAAGCCCATTTCTTTTTCGTAAGGATGGGTATATATCGAAAGTTTCTCAAGTTCACTTTGAAAAAGCCTCATTCATTGAGTGACTACTAACACGAGCACTAATTGCAATGGATTTGCTAAAGCATGTGACAACGAACCTTCATAAATCTCCATGTACTTCACAAGGTTAGAGAACAGTTCGTTTTCATGAACTATTATCATCCCTTAAAGTAAATCAAAGAATGACAGAAAAAATGAACATGTGCATTCATACTCAGTCTTTCATACTCATGTAATATTAATGCCTGTAAGTGCAGAGGAGGAGAATGAAAAGAGAAGTGCTGACCTCCTAATGACGCCTGCTGTGCTCTACTTCTGACTGCTGTCAGATCTAAACACCAACACATCTCAACTCAACACGAGGATTTAATCAAATGCATCCCAGGAGAGGAATCCGAAAACTATCACAGTCATTTTTGGGACAAGCAGTCCAAGAAATAACGAAGAAGGAGACGAGGAAGACAGAGGAGTTACATCATTTCTCTTTAGTTACAGACAGTTTGAGTGTGTGTGTGAAAGAGAGAGATGGTGAGATCATGATATTCACCCTGACTCTAGTAAATTATACTTTTTTTCTTCTCTACTGGCAGTGAGCGAGTGACTGGAAATGACACACCCACATAATCACACACACTCCTACACGCCTATGTCACTCATAAACACACTCCAGCTCCAATTCATGCATGCAGTATTCCAATACGACATCTCTCTTTGGCTCTCGCTGTCAGCTCTGATTAAAGAGGCTAATCACTGCGACTCTGAAAATAGAAGGGCATCAGTGCTGTGTGTGGGTATAGAGACGGACGTCCTATAATAATCATCCATCAGAATTTCTCAGCCAACGCAATTATTGCAGAATATCTGTGCATGTGTGAAAGTGCTTAGATCTCCATTGACTACATCAGTGATTCTCAACTGGTGGGATACAATCAATATATGGGTTTTGCAAAACGCATGTAATATAACTAACCATGTAATCATGCACAGGTAAGGACAGAAAACACTCCTCAAACAAACTTGGTGCAAATTCATGTTATTTGGTAGAAGCTGGAGTCCAAACACGGAGAAGCTAACTGCATGCAGAAGTCGCATGATGCCCAAAATCTGAAAAGAGCTCGCAAGGTAATAGAAAAGCATTAAATAGGAGTTACGGACATGATGTCTAAACATGCAAAATAAAACATGTATAGTAAATAGTATATAATGCATTAAACCGAAGCTGTCCACATTTTTTATTTTCCACTTTTGTTGTTCTAGAATGAGGTTATTTATTACATTTTCAATAATCTGAATTGGGATAATCTGAGAGTCAGTTTTCAGCTAATTGTTTATTTCGGATTAACTATGACTTTAATCATAAAATAGCCTTCACTTAGAACTTACTTTATGTAAATATTGTTATTGAAATGTATTTAGATTTTGCTTTGAAAAAAGCTCCGAGCATGCTTTAATGTTAGATGTTTCTTTAGATGCGTAAATTAAATGAACGGCTTTGTCTCTCTGTTTCTTTGTGTCTACACACTCACACACTCACGCTCACGCACATCTGAGTTTTATACATGCTCACAAAACCAACAAGAGAGCATCAATCAGATATTAAAGATGAGCTTCAAAGCAGCTTTGGATCTGTGATGAACTGTAGTTAATGTAATGTGTCGATCGTGCATTGATTGACTGTTCTTACAGAGATCTGTTTTTAATACTGAAAGCTCTTGAGGGCGTTTAGGAATCCACTGAGTTCATTTCATGCGATTTCCAGGCGTTTCAGTAAACTTCATCAGGTTTGCAGCAGAATTTAAAGGTGAGTTTCAACACACCTGCGACAGCATATAATAGGCTATGACTGACAGCTCAATTGGTATATTGAGCTCGCATCCACTAGCATACTAATACTTTTCATTCAAACTGACATAAGTGCCTGTACTTATTGTGATGGACAGTTGCTGATTTCTAATTTCCATTTTCACAGATCTCGATATCTGACATACTACAGTGTCTGCAGTTCAAATTCAAATGTATCATTTTCAAATTAATGACATTTCTCTGTTGATTGGCAGGTTTGAGACATGAGAACATGAGCACAATACCTTCCCTCAGCAGTACTTAATGCCTTTGAGAATATCACACAGAATTCTTGTTCAAGTAATCCTTTAAAAACATCTGATTAGACGGTAAAAGGGCCTTGATGGTTTTCCAGTTGGCAAATTCCCAGTGTTTGAACCCCAATACCTGCCTCAGTTCCTTTGCCAAACACCACATTATCCAACCTCACATGATCTCTCAGCCTTTGAACCAGTTCATTCCTTGTCAAAGCATTTTTTTTCATCGCTGAACAGTAAAATATGTTTTATTTAGTATTAATACAGCTTGTCAAATACATACGTGAACATTGAAATTATGAATGTTTCTTCCATTTGGGGCACTTTGATAGTGTTACTTTTCTAAGGAGACAAAAGTGTCAGTGAAGAGCAGACTACATTTGAGACAATTATAATAAAAATATGTCAACAATTCAAATTAAAGTCAGAATAAATAGTGTGATTTCTCTGTTGGCTCTCTGATATGTTATGTTAATGTGAATGCTTACAGAAGTGACTCAAGGAGCGTATTCTGCTTTCTTTTTGTGTTTACTATTAAAACAGTCATTTGTGGCTGGACATTTTTTTAAAACATCAAATAGATAACAACATTTGAGACAATTATAATAAAAATATGTCAACAATTCAAATTAAAGTCAGAATAAATAGGCATATTAGCTACTAATTTAAACTAAGAGTTTATTTTCTTTTAGTTCTGCATCTTGTTTGTAAAGATTCATATTGGTTAAGTGCCAAAAAACTATTTATTTATTTTTTTGTTACTTTAGTGCCAAACCTTGGAAAAGTTATTTTTTTTGCTTTACTTATCTTAACAAGAGGTGTTTTCTAATCACAAGATCAAATAAACATTTGCAGTCATAAAAAAAAAGGAAAAAAATAAAAGAAAGACAAATTGCTAAAATACAGTTTTTAGAGCATTACACGTTTTCAGTGCTTTTGAAAAACAGTTTTTCTCTTAGGCTCTTTCGTCAAAAACAAATAGCAAATTCTCTCGGTTTCACAAGTATTTCTAAAGAAATTCAATCTACGACAAGTATCCATGGGAATTAACTAACTGTCTTGCTGAAGAATAGGTAATAAGCCTTTTTTTTAATTTTGAACTTTTGAAATAACAAAACAGCGAATACAAAAAATATACAAATATATAAATAATACAGGTATTTTAACAT
>JAUMHI010000041.1:1822791-1833233 GCA_032359435.1 Enteromius unitaeniatus
TGCACTCAGATTCTGACGGCACCCATTCACTGCAGAGTATCCATTGGTAAGCAAGTGATGAGAAATGTATCCAAATCTGTTCCCATGAAGAAACATCTCATCTTGGATGAGTAAATTCTCTGCAAAATATTCATTTAACAGACATTAAATGATGATATTAAAAGTGGTTGACTTATTACTTACAGAACGTAGTATTTAATTGATATATATTTGATTATTACGAATAATTGTGGAAAATCTATAAGCGAATACGGACAACTGAATTAACGTATGACGTAATCAGACGTGGCAAGGCTGACTCTGCACCGCAGTATTTCCATGATCATCTCCTTTTTTGCTGTGTCTTTGCCCTTCAGCCCACCCTTGCTCAATTCATGCATACTCATACTGTGGATATAGTCATATTCATCTCCATATTCATTTGCGGGGTGGGGGGCGTGTCTCATGTCTCCTCCCCTCTTCCCCTCAGGACTGCACCTGTATCTCCTCCCACTCACAAGTCCAGTCCATCAGCATAGAGGAGCAGTATGAAGACATCAGCCATCAGTGCTCGGTCAGTAGAGTCTAATAATAGATCACAGCTTCAGTGTGTTTGAAGGAAACAAGCACTGACGAGCCGTTCAAGAGAGATTCACACTGACACAGATTCAGTTACGGGATTGTAGAAAAATACAGAATTTAGCAGCTTTTTTTTTTCTTTAATTGAACTTGTCACAAGAAACAGTGCTTTGAAATGATTTGATTTGGACCAACAGGTAATATGTAAATCAAATGATATATACTGCTATTCAAAGGTTTTGGGTTGATAGTATTTTTAGTTTTTTTTTCAAAACTATTTATTTATGCTCATCAAGGCTGCATTTATTTGATCCAAAATACAGTAAAAAAGTATTTTTCACAGTAAAGTTGTAAAATATTATTGTTATTTAAACAATTTTACATAACTAATACTTATTGATAAATAAATACTGAATAATTGTGAAAATGTGGTTAATTTATTAAATTTTTTATTGCATTGTTTTTAAGTAATTTTATTTAAAGAAATAATAATAATACTCGGCAAAATCTAGAATGGCACACTTATCCGTGTGTTTGTCTGCTGTATGAGACTGTGTTGGTGGTGTCTGCATCACAGTGAACTCAGCTTCACTTTGTCGCATTGCTGTCGGCCTCTGTTGCCCACGTCACCTCAAATCAAACACAGACTATGATTTAAAATGAATGACTTCCGTTTGCTTTGTCACTGCAAATAGTTGTCAGTGTGAACAGCCCTGTGGGATACGAGAGGGCGCAGTCACGCCAGTGAAACATCATCACATAATCACAGACTCCAGTGAGCTTCAGAGTGTTGTGCTTTGAGCGGATCTATTGTATTGGGCATCACAAAGCTGTGTTTCTGTTCCATGTATCTGGATGAAAGCTCAATTGTGCTGTAGTCCCGTGTTTTTGGCTGAAGGTTACATCTGTAGGTTGTCTTATCCTCTGGCAGAAATATTTGGTGTTTGACCTCAGTGATCTATCCCACTGTATCATTGATGGTCTAAAGAGGCTTTTCCAAACATGATGCAGTTAAAAGTTACAGGCTTAAGAACTTAAAGTGTAAAATGTTGTTTATTGAAGCTACCTGAAGCTAATTATAAATCTGGTGATTTGAATAGAACTCAATCACCCCATACAGTTCTCAGCTATATAATGCAGGTCAGTTGAACTGCAAAATTATTCAAAGCAAAAACCTTGAGGTTCAAGACTTATGAAGGACTGAATGAACTTCACTAAAGCATTATGGACTATAAAATTAATTACTTTTTTTTTATTATTATAAAATTTGGTTATTTGGAAACACTACTACTGTAGTTTAATGGCACTAGCAGCAAGATAAAATGTATATGCCATTTCTGAAATGCTTTTTGTTATTCCCTCATTTCAATGATAAGTTTTTGATCCGAAAAAAAGTTTCGAGCTTCTGTGATATTTTAGTATTATAGTATACTATTAAAGTTTTTACCAATAGTTTGAATTAAAGGCACAATATGTACGTATTCACCACTAGAGGTTGCATTTTCAAAACATTAACCGAGGCGAAGTGCGATGACGCAATGACGTACTGTAACTCATATCCTTCCCAGTCTATGAGATACTGCAATTGACCACCACGACGCCGGGAATCCAGGATCTCCTTGATGCTGTAGATGGTTCCTTCTTCGTTGACCATGGGAGGAGGGGGTTCTTCTTCACCAGGCTCTGTGGGGACAACAAGAGGATCGTGCCAGGGTTTAAGGAGTGACACATGAAAGGTAGGGTGAATTCTGTATTGTGCAGGTAGCTGCAGACAGAAGGTGACAGATCTGTTCCACGATGTTGAAGGGACCAACATACCTGGGACTAAGTTTTCGGCGAAGATCTCTAGTGGACAGCCATACCTTTTGGAACATCCGAGGGCTCTCCTGACCATGGGAAGAGAGGGGGCTGGTAACAGAGCATGCACTGAAATGGGGTGAGTCCAGTGGAGGCTTGACGTAGTGAGTTCTGTGCATACTCGGCCCAGCCCAGATACTGGTTCCAGGAGTCCTGGTGGTCATGGCAGAAGGTACGGAGGAAACGCCCCACTTCCTGGATCTTCCTTTCAGTCTGTCCATTAGCCTGTGGATGGTAACCAGAGGACAGACTGATAGTCACACCTAGGAGCCTGAAAAATGCCCGCCACACCCTGGATATGAACTGTGGCCCTCTGTCGGACACAATATCCTCAGGTAGTCCATAGGTTCTAAACACTTGGTTGAAGAGAGCTTGAGCAGTTTCCCAGGCAGTAGGTAGACCTTTCAAGGGAAGGAGACAGCAGAATTTAGAGAAACGATCAACTATGACCAGGACACAGGTGTTACCTCCTGAGGCGGGCAAATCGGTGATGAAGTCGACTCCTAGGTGTGACCAGGGGCGGCTAGGTATCGGGAGAGGTAGTAGTTTTCCAGCAGGCAGATGTCTTGGTGTTCTGGACATGGCGCACTCCCGACACCCTCTCACGTACCTTCACACATCTAGTTCCATGTGGGGCCACCAGAACTGATTTTGCTGGAGTGAGAGGGTTCTGTTGGTCCCTGGATGCCCAGTGCCCAGTGACTTGTGGGTGGTGTGAATTAATGGAATGCGCTCTGCTTCAGGCACAAAACGGCGGTTCGGTGGACAACCCGGCAGAGGAGCTGGTGCAGGGTCCGCTGCGGCTGGAGGGGTCACCCACTGTATGGGACAGATGAACATGTGCTGAGGTAGGATGGGTTCAATGGTTTACGGTTCCTGATCAGGGCTATGGATACTGGAAAGTGCATCTGCACGCACATTCTTGGAGCCCGGTCTGTAGGAGATAGAAAACTGGAAACGGGTGAAGAAAAGTGCCCATCTAGCCTGGCGTGGGTTAAGTCTTTTAGCATTGCAAAGATATTGTAGGTTTTTATGGTGGGTAAGTACCTGAAATGGATGAGTTGACCCCTCCAGCCAATGTCTCCATTCCTCCAGAGCCAGCTTGATGGCAAGGAGCTCCCTATTGCCAATGTCGTAGTTCAAAAATGTGAGAACCCTAAGAATCTTTGGAGTTCCTTTACAGAACTAGGAGTGGGCCAATTAACTATGGTCTCGATTTTGGAATTGTCCATGCTAATTCCTGAGGCGTTTATGTTATAGCCTAAAAATTGAGTGTGGGACTGGTGGAAAGTGCATTTCTCAGCTTTTAAAAACAGTTGATACTCTCTGAGTCTAGAAAGAACCTTCCTTACATGCTGTCTATGCTCTTGGAGATTAGATGAATAGATTAAAATGTCATAGATATAAACTACTAAAAACCGGTCAAGATACTCACGAAATATCTCGTGCATGAAGTCCTGGAATATGCTGGGTGCGTTTGCAAGCCCATACGGCATAACGAGATATTCGTAGTGCCCAGTGGGAGTTATGAAAGCGGTCTTCCACTTGTCCCCTTGCCTTATCCGAACGAGATACAACTTAGTGAATACCTTCGCACCTCTCAATTTTTCCAAGGCTGCAGGGACCAGAGGTAGAGGGTATTTGAATGGTATGGTTACTTTGTTTAGCACTCTGTAGTCAATACAAGGACGAAGTCCACCATCTTTCTTGGCCACAAAAAAAAAACTTGAGGCAGCAGGGGAAGTTGAAGGTCGAATATAGCCGTGTGCCAGAGCCTCTTTGATGTACTCCTCCATGGCTTTGGTTTCTGGGATTGATAATGGGTAGATCCTTCCTTTGGGCACTGGAGCATCCGGGAGCAGATCCCTTTAGAGAACAAAGCCCTTTAGCGATTCGATGCTGGCATTCTTGTGGAGTTAGGCGTCGCCGATTTACTTCCATGGGCTCAGAATAGGTAACTGGAGGGTTCGGAAACTCTGGCGGACGGGGGACATTCGTTGCAGTGCTAGATGGAGGCATGCTGTAAGATGTAACACAGGCAGAACAACGGAGAGCCAGCTGAGTGTTGGTCCAAGCTTCTGTAATGAAGCGGACAGACTCAGGAGGTAAATAATATTTATTCAACAGGTAGAGGAACGAAACAAAGGTAAGCAAACTTAAATTCTTCCAATACTGGGAATTAAAATAAACTAAAAGTCTTTTTATGATCTCTCGTAGGAATACTTCAGAAGGGAACAGACAGTCGATCACAGCCACACACCACTGGGATACACAGAGACGATGGAGAGGACACAATGGAGCCTGGAGACAACTGGGACATCCACAGAGCCTTCTGTAAGGAAACAGGTAAGGAGCAAGGTAAGTATGGAGATGATTAGAGTCCACTTTCGTAGTACAAGCTTGGCTAGAGAATGAACAATGGTGTGTGGTTATAAAGGGTGCTTGATGGTGCTGGGGATCAGTGTCAGGTGAGGGATACAGGTGTGTGCAATCAAAACTCCGGTGATTGTGATCGCTGCGTGAATGAAAGGGTGGAGCCTGGTGTAGAGCCTGGTGTGTATGTTACACTGTGTGAGTGTTTTATCAGGTAGAGTCGTGTGTGTGCTACGTGTTAGTAAATGTGTGTTTGTATGCTGTTATGTGTGACAGAGCAGTGATGTTTCTCCGTGTTCTGTGTTGACGGATGAAGATGACATCACAGATCTTTCCACTGACACCGCCCACTATCAGCTCCTCTCACAACTGGGTAATGACCGTGACCTACTTTATACAGTATATGATATACTCCCTGAAGTCTCAAATGTGTACATCATGTGTCTGTATCGCTGTCTATGTTTATGTGTGCAGGCCGGGGCTTTAATAACCTCAGTCAGGTGAGCATGGCTCGACACACACCATCTGGTCGGCTCGTGGCGGTGAAAAACACTAACCTGGACGAGTGTACAGAAGATGAGCTGCTGCAGCTAATGGTCTGTACATGCGCATGAGAACATCACGCTGATTTCTACTATTTAAAAATTAAGCTTTATTGGATTTTAGTTTATCAATAAAGCTTGGTATATATGTGTTCATGTTTGATACATCGGACATTTAGAAATTACGTTTTTTTGTAAAATGCTAATTTATTATAATACGTGTGTAAAATAATTATTATAAAATAATAAAATGAATTTGTAATTTGTATATTTTATATAAATGTAAATGTATATTTAATATATTTTTAACAATACATAACGTTTTAATTTATATGATACAATTTAACGCTAAGACTAAGTATTAAAAAGGAAAAAATTAAATAAAATTTAAAAATAAAAAAGTATAAAAATATCATAAATCATAAATATATATATTTCTTTTTTTATTATTAATAATTTTTTTTATTGTAATATGTTATTGTAAAGTGTTGTTGTTGTAGTGAAAATCAATTACGTTTTAATAATGAAACAGAAAAAATATGTTTATAATGCCTGTTTGCAAGTAGTGAAATGAGTTGAATGAGTTGTTATCATAATGGTTGTTGATATGTGGAGTAAACTTCCAAAAATGCAAAAATAAATAAATAAAATTTAGATATAAGAAAGAAATGTAGCCTATAAGACTACTTATATTTTGTGTTTTTTTTTCAAAGCTGTTCCATGTAACAGATTGACAATAATGCCATTATCCAAAGCATATATAACAGCATTTTTGTTTGCAATAATATGAGAAGTAAATAATGACAGAATGGCAATTTTTGGCATTTGGTTTTAATGCCTTAAATCAGCAGTTCTCCTAAAAGTGAACATTTACCCCTGTTATGATGACTAAACTATTGCTTAAAGAAGATTTAGCTTTTGCTTAGACTGTACTTTACTGACTGTACATTTTCAGAATTTTAGAATCATACACACCGATCTTATTTAGACAAAAGTGCTGGTGCACTTATAGTTATGTGTGCCATTTACAGAACGAGGTTCTGCTGTCGAGACTGTTTCGTCACCCGAACCTGCTGACCTCCAGACTGGTGTTCAGCTCGTGTTGTCAGCTCTGGGTGCTGTCTCCTCTCATGAGCTACGGTGAGAGTCTTTCACAGAACACCCTCGTTCCTCTCCCACGCTGCCCTTGTTTAATCTCCCTCTGCGCACGCATCTCGTTCAGGTTCTGCAGACTCTCTGCTCCGGTTGTATTTTCCGGACGGGATGAGCGAGTCTCTGATAGCGTACCTGCTGTACGGGGTTCTCCGAGCGCTGGAGTACCTGCATCACATGGGTTACGTGCACAGGTGAGCACACGATGACTGTTTGACAGAGACGAGAGATCCGCTCGCCTCACTTTTTGTGTCCTGCAGGGCTGTGAAGGCGAGTCACGTGCTGCTGTCGGCTGAAGGCCGTGTGTGTTTGTCGGGGCTTCAGAGCGTGTACAGTCTGATGAAGGATGGCAAGAGGATGAGAGCAGTGTTTGACATGCCTCAACACAGTCCGTCTCTGCTGCCCTGGCTGAGTCCGGAGCTGCTGCGACAGGTGACTGCCCACACACGCATGAATAAAGAAGTTATTTGAACATTTTTACAAGTGTAAAAACTAACTTGCGTTTAAGACAACTAAGATGCGTTTTAAAATATATATTGAAATAGAAAACAGTTATTTAAATTTAATAGTTTACAATATTTTTTGCTGTATTTAAAAAAAAATAACTAAATAAATAAAATCTTACACACCCCAAGCTTTTAAACTTTTAACTTTTAATTCAATTTGATTCCATTCAATTCAATTTAGTCAATCTATATTAAATACCCCTAAACCACCCTTTAACTTAACTTACATACTTACCTTCTTTAGTTAGAATATAACTTTATTTATTTCAGTGAGTCGTCAACATTCCTAATTTAATTTTTAATATAATTTTATTTTTGAACTTGTACTAAATTATCTTGAAACAAAAACTTAAATAAATAATAACAAAAATAAAACCCTATATTGACAAAAAAACAATAGAAAAATGTACTTCAAAATTACTAAAACTTTTATTTAACAAAATTTTACTAATTAAAATTTATCTTCGGTTTATTACAAAATGTAAAATAGTATCTTAATACTAAAATGACACTTAGAATAAATAATAAGAAATCACTAATATTGGCTAATACCACTGACATTTATCAATGTCACAGCAACATCAGTTCTAAACATTCATGAGAAATGATGCTGTGTTTTTGTGTCTCTCTTTCTGTGATGAAGGATCTTCACGGCTATGGAGTGAAGTCAGACATCTACAGTCTGGGGATTGTGGCGTGTGAGCTGGTCAGCGGCAGAGTGCCCTTCCAGGACATGCCGCCCACTCTGGTACTGCTGCTCTTCAGCTCTGCGCCTGCTGTAACCCTGAACACGCTCTGCATCTGCTGCTTACTGAACACTCACTTGCTGTTTCCTCTTCTCCAGATGCTGCTTCAGAAGCTGCGGGGTTCTCACTGTTGTCTCCTTGATGTCCCTCCATACCCGCTCGGAGACATGGGTGCGCTCAAGGTGTCCCGCTCTGGTGTGGATTCGGGGATCGGCGAGAGCGTTGCGACTGGAAGCCTGACCCGTACTGCCACTGCAGAGAGACCTCAGAGCCCCGCCCCCAAAAACCACTCGGCCACACTACACAACCTGGTCCAACTGTGCCTGCAGCAGCAGCCTGAGCGCAGGTACACACACACACAGAGCCTTAGCAAACCTTACAGCTCAAAATGAAATATTTGTAACACACAAGACTGCATTTATTTCAGTAAAAACACTAATATTGTGAAATATTTTTACATTTTAAAATAACTGTTTTAAGTATTAAGTTAAAGTGTAATTTATTCCTGTGATCAAAGCTGAATTGTAAAATTCAAAACATCATTACTCCAGTCTTCAGTGTCACACGATCCTTCAGAAATCATTCTAATATACAGATTTGCTGTTCAAGAAACATTTCTGATTATTATCAGTGTTGAAATTTACTAATATATTATAAGTCGACTTCAGGGGGAAATGAATAATAGTAAAAGAAAAAACTACTGTGTGAGTACTATTTTAAAATGAGTCTTTTATGGTTATATTTAGTTAGGATTTAGTTTAGACTTTAATAAACACTTTGATGTGGATCAAACATGAAAACAATTCAAGTTATAATATATGGCTATAAAAATATATATATATATGGCTTTAAAAAATGTTTTTATATATATATATATATATATATATATATATGCATATTTTGTTTAGAATTTTCTCAGTTCACAATTGAGCGGTTGATAAAATGTTAATTTTGCATGTAAAAAAAATGTAAAAACTTGTATTTATTGCTCCTTGTGTATTGTGTGTGTGTTTGTCATTCAGGCCATCTGCGACAGCTCTCCTCACTCATCCCTTCTTCAGACAGGTACATTCAGCCTTTCTTCAAGCGGTCGTACACTAGAGTCTTAAAAAGTACCCTGAAGTAATTCCTGTATGGATCTGTGTTGATCTTGCAGGTGAAGAAACACACGAGGGACTCTTTCCTCAGTTTGATGTATCCGGCCGTGCCAGTGTCCTGTCCTCCAGACACACCTCCGTCTGAAACACCCACCCAGACCTGCAACACCCCGTCACCCACCGACCCTGAGCCTGAGGACGCCATGTGGGACTTCTCCTGATCCTCGCTGCCTGTTACTGTCTCTCTCTCGTCCATTTCTCTCCCATTTCTACATATATTCAGTATTAATCTGTCCTACACAGTGGCCGAGAGAGCTCAACGCGCTGCAACTACACATGCAAGTAGAGAGAACACCAGCACATTAAGAAAACATTTTCATCAAGTTGCTGCCAATCCTCACAACACGTGCAAATGAAGAAACGCACTGCATATTGCACGGACCACAACGGAAATATTTCAAGGGGAACCAAAAAAGTGACGGACCAGCTAAGATTTGCATTCGCTGGTTCCCCTACTTTTCAGTTCCTCAACAACTCAAATTAGTTATTTCTCAAAAAAAAAACACAGTCAGAACAAAACCTACTTTTGTAAATGTACAGTATTGAATGCATAATCAAAAGAAGAAAGGCGTTCTCTGCTTTGTATCTTGATGAATTTTCACACAGAGGTACGCAGTAATGTAGGGAGGATGTTTTCTGTTGTCTTTGATATACCAAATCCGCTATTTAATTTTAAAAACATTAATAAGCCAAGTTTCCTATGTAAGTTTCCCTTGCAGTGAATACGAGCCGAAGCTCACCGCCGCCATCTTGTGCATCAGGCCCATATTGCATCACTTTTTTTTTGGGGGGGGGGGCACATTTCTGTTGTGGTCTGTGCAATATGCAGTGCGTTTCTTAGTTTACATGTGTTGTGAGGATTGGCAGCACTTGTGTTGTCAACTTGATGATTGTTGATTGTTGCAGCATGTTGAGCTCTCTCGGCCACCGTAGTCCTAACCAGATTTTGTCATTTTACCGTACACTTGTTTTGTGTTTATGTCACCTCATATTGCGGTAGCCCCAGTCACCGTGAAATCTCACTAAATCCATCCCTATTTGGACCAAGGTATCGATGAAATCATTTTGCACTCATGGGCGTGTCTAAGTTTTTTAGCCAATCAAATGCTCTCTAGAACGAGCACATACCAGCTGCCTAGACATTTCCTGACTAGTAAGAGTATAAACTCCTAGTTAATGACTGTGAATTAAATTTAAAAGCCTATTAGCTTGGGCTGCACAATTCATCAAAATAAAACCTAAAAAGAATTTCTGGTTTGTTCTTTGAATCTCAACGACTGCTTTTTAATTTATTAAATGTATCATAGAAAAACATTTGTTATATCAATAATTTCTCCCTATTTTCAATTGTTTTAATTCAATGATAGATTAGAATAGATAGAATAGATTTTTATGAAAGATCAAAAGGATAAACAATGCAGATTTATTTTCACAGCCACCTTTGCTCAGATTTACCAAGGGTCCCAATATTAGCGGAGGGCACTTTATTTTAATTTTACTTTGAAATATTACATTAATAATAATTATTTTGTTATTATTTTTTTTTGCAAT
>JAUMHI010000041.1:1835310-1845424 GCA_032359435.1 Enteromius unitaeniatus
ACACACACACACACACACACACTTCAAGCCGCCCGTGCAGTCGCTTTGTAGCGAGCCGTCGCAGTCCAATATGCATCCGGGCTGTCAGGCTTATCTGGTTACAAAATGAGTCAAAAGCTAGTTTGGGTGGTTGAAAGAGACCTGGTTTAAATGTCAGTGGCGGTTTCAGTTCATGCCACATTCCTGGATTGTTAAGCAGAGCCAGCTTTGGGTCTGGAGTTTCGACGGAGCGCTTTTGTTGAAGCAGGTGAGTTTCACGCACAATATTAGTATTGTATATCCACTTGTTATTATGATCTGATCTTTATAATTTTATAAGTGTTGATGTTAGGATGTCTAACTTGCATCTAAGTTCTAGATCAACTCTTACTGTGTGCATGTCTGGTACATGTATAATAGAAATATCTATACTGGTCAAAGTGTGGGGTTAGAATATATAGTTTACATGCTATTTCATTAGACTGTAAGGTCGGCTCTGTGAACATGTTGAGTTGGCCTGGGATGATGTCATGGGTCTCTGTTTATTTTGGGCAGTTTTTTCCTTCTCTCAAAGTCATGCATTGCACATTTACTGTTATCTGTGGCATGCAAATGTGCTTTTGGAATTTGCAATGCATTCGTGCAGGGCTGTTTTTAATATGTGCTGTATTTGTCGACAGGGCTTGGAAGAACAGAGGAATTTTTGGAATATCAAAAAGCTGCTGGTGGAAAAAAGTGCCGGAAACGCTCAAGTCCAAGTCATCTGGGATTGGTATGGTTCACACGATGGATGTGATTTCACCGTGCATGGAGGAAATGACACGATCTGTCACCCTGGATTAACACGGACTCCGATTCACCCATTGGTGGGATTTGTTGTCCACAAATGAACGTGGCGTTTGGCTGGATGTTGACACCATGAAGGCTTGGGAATACTGACCATAATATAATCAGGGTTATATCGGGAAGATTTCTGCCTACATGCTCACAGCTTGCAGTGCAGAATGGCATCGACCGAGAGACTGTATGAGGTTTGGATGCTGTACTGCAGTAAGGTAAACAGCTTGCACTTTCATAGAGTTAATGCATTTCATTTCTCATGAATGCATGCCGCATCACTGAGCACCGCTAAACAATCTCCTTGCTCGTGAGGAGGAGTGCAGTTTTATTTCTTTATTTCTTGCGCAGTGCATGGTACACCGTGTTCTGTCTGTGACATCATGAGAGATCTGCTGAGCTCAGGAGGCTGGGGATGTCCAGTTGTGTTCATTGATGGGGATTTTAGATACTACCGACCCCCATCTGTGATATAATCGGACTTGGCTTAAGATAATCAACCCGTGATAATTCAGCGCACGGTGACAGATTGTTTTTTTGGTTGTACTTCTCTGTTGACCACAGATGCGTTTGGGTTTAGGAGGTGTTCTGTAAAGATCTCATGAAGAGAAAATAATGCTGCTGCCACAAAACAAAGTCTTAAAGGTGAAGGGTGTCTTGTTAAAAACATCCCTGTTCAAGAACAAGTATAAGTACAGTGCTTCTTCACACTTAAAGGAGCATGTCTTCAGTTTTAGGATCTCAGATTTGGACTTTATCTGAAATGGATTTGGATTTTTTGACCTTTTTGGTTTTCACACCAAGAAGTCGTCATATAGACATGATTTCCCCCATCTAGGCCTAATCAATTCCTGAAATGTAAATGCATCAAACTATAGAAGTTAAATGTGTTTTTAATTCATGTCCCCTCTAAAATGTTGAATTGAACTGAATTGACTTATTTTTATTTTTCTGAGAAATGTTGTTTGTAATATAGCTGCAGCATTGCTTTGGCATTATCTAAATCCCGTAGAGTAATGTTTTGCTTTCATTTTTATATTATAATATATTTTTAGATTATGGGCCCTGTTATAATATTATTTCCAATTTCCGGTTATGTAATTCAACTCAAAACTATTTCATCATTATTTTATCTGTTAGTTGCAAAGGCAGCTTTTCCAGTTTTCTCAAATGTTTCATGTAGTATCTATTTTTTCAGCTTTATTTCAGTTACACTGAAAAAAATAGTGTATGGTTTACTTCAAATTTTTTTTTTTTTCACAAATGATTACAAAAGAAATGCAGTTACAAACATTGAATTTAACACTAACTTAAAAAAACCGAAGTGATATTTTCTATTATTACACGGCTCTCTGGAATGCTTGATTCTGATTGGTCCGTTCTGGTTCGTTCTTTTTAAATAATAACCGTTCCAAAGTAATAACGCATAGCCGGTACTGCTTATTTGTTTAAAATCCCTCCACGCCAACAAAGATTACCAAACGCTGGACAACATAAGGTGCTATTTAATACTTGTAAATAACTAAAATACATCCGTTATTATATATTCATATGTAGATGTTATAAATCGTCTTACTAATGTTTGAATGTTAGTCACGTGGTACTATATCGTTTCGCGGAAGGATCCTGATCACACTGTTATTTCTGCGATAACTACCGGCTGTGTCTACATTATCCCTTACTTAAAACACACTCCAATAGTCTTTGTTTCATTTATTTCTAAAGCACAAGTTACACAATTGTTACGATTTGTATGTTTTATTTACACCATTAAGCTGCAGATTAATCTTTAGCGAGTATTTCAACACAACAGCACACTTTACCCTCCTTTAAACTCATTGTCTTTGTGTTGCCAGCACTGCTAGGTTTCCCTCACGCTGGTAAATGCAGGCTATTATGATCATCAGGCTGTGACGGGTTCAGGCCGCCGTACAAGACATTTAACACCAAATCATTCTCAGTAATTATGAGCCAGAACAACTGTAATAGTCATTTTACAGACTGTTAGCCTTTCTACAAGAGAGAATATTCTGCTTCGCCAAGAGCCTGAGTGTCAGCAGTGTCTTGTGGGTCTGTTATGTCAGCGTAATACAGCGATTAGAGCACGAGCCCCTCAGAGCCGCACCGTCCGCAGGGACTCCTGACTGATCCAGATGACCTGCCAGATAAAATAAGACTTCCAAATCCGAACATTAGCCTTGAGTGAGATTTAGGTCTAAAAGGAATAGTGCACATTTTACTGATCAATCAGGTTTTGAATCATGATAGAGCATCACGAAATGCGCTTTTATTGGTTCTCTCAGAGTGAAACCTGCCAACTCGACCTTGACATAATTTCTGTCATGAGCTGATAGTCGCAAGTCCAGTGTGGATTCGTTTGCAGCAACAATGACCTTTGCTTTTGTTTATGGTTTCTGCTCTCATACATTAACCAGTGTGTGATCTTCAGAGCACAGCATAGGGCGACATTTCCTCTTCAGCACGCTAACATAGCCTAATAATCATCATCTTAACATTTATGTCTTTGTGTTTCCCAACCTTCTCAGCCTCTATATGTTCTGTTTACCTGTTCGGCAAACACACAGAACATACCCGCGGAGGAAATCAATAATCTAACCCAGTGCTGGAGAAAACAAACAAACGCTGGAGAAATGTTGTTCTGGGAACCCTCTAGCCTTGTACTGAGAGCTCATATTTGATTCTGAGCGATGTTTACCTGTTTAACCACTTGTATTAAGTTGCCAAAGCAAAACTGTGGCCTCTGTACACTTCAGTTTCCTGCTCAGCAGTGAAGTAGGTATTGTCTGTTCAGTAATAACGCATACCACTTGCTTTCGTCAGATGATGAATAAGACGTGCCTTATTCAGGCAGATATTATATCTCAAGGTCAGAAAACAAAAAATGAATTTTCTCATGCACTACGAATGACAGCATTATTTATATAGTTAATTTTTAGTTTTTTTTTTCTTATGTGGATGCTCAGGTTTCTGGAGTCATCTTTTTACCAGTTTCTATTTATGACTCAGTGCCTCTCCTTCTACCTTCATGGTGTGCTCATTTTACGGTAGAATTGCTTTAATTATGTTTGTGACTTGTGAAAGCTATTTCAGAAAGATCCTATTTCATATACCCAATTCATTATTATTAAATAAGTGTCTTATGCGCACCAAGCCTGCATTTATTTAACAAAAATACAGTATAAAATACAGAATAATCCTTTGAAATATTGTTACAATTTAAAATAGCTGTTCATTAGAACATGTTACAGTCAAAGAAGCCTTTTCTTATATTCCTAATGCTGAAAGCAGTGGTGCTGTTTAAAATCACACACTTATTTGATGAACAGAAAGCTCAAAAGAACAGCGCTTATTTGAAATAGAAATATTTCGTAGCATTAAAACAGTAATCAGTGAATCCTTGCTTAATAAAATATATTATTAGAATTAAATTAGATCTGAAACCAGCAGATGATTTCTTTGGGCTGTGAGAGAAACACAGTTCAGACAGTAACTGGCAGTTAGTACCTGTAAATAATAAAGTGACATTACAGCCTCGTAAAAACGGTTTGTGGTGTATTTCATGTGTTTCTGTGATGGAAACCCCCCTTTGAGTGTGACACCTTGACAAAAATGACTGAAGGAGGATCCGGGAGGATTGAATGAGGCATTCATGATGAAAAGTGCTTTTCTTTTATAAGGTCTGTTTACTCAAGCAGTTTAATAGAAGCTGCACTTTGTGTATCCTGGTTACAGTGATGGTCTCTAACACACACACACACACAAACAAACACGCACACCCTCTGAGATAATGATAGACTGCACAGAGTCACTGTACACACATGTGTGACCGCAGCAGTTGTCTTGTAGATGGGACAGAGCTACTTGTGCGGTGACCTTTGACCAGGTTAAGACCAGTGATTATCGGGGCTTGTCCTTCAGTGATGGCTATAAACAGCTTTTACAGGGCTGTGTGCTATTTATACATGTACACACACGTACAGTATTCATCCATTAGTTCTGTTTAAAGAGGGACAATGAGGAAATCCTCTGTTTGTGAGTGTAATCCACTCTCTCTTTGTATACTGACAGGTGCACTGTGGAAATGAAATTGGCTGGATCTAGTACTGTACATTCTAGTAAGTAAATATGTTAAGTACAGCGGGCTAGAACAGTTAGCTTTAGCTGTGCTGCATTGCACCACAACGGTTTTGTAGAATATAGGGCATTATAGAATTTTGCCACATGAGTTAGTCAAAAGTTAAAATAGTGCAGTAAGACACTTGTGTAGAACATAAATGGGATTGTAAATATACAGTATTATGAATTGGTAACAAATATATGATTTTAAATTTGTATAAACAATTATTTAGCAGTGTTTTTTGGTACATTAGGTTCATTTATAGCAACTTACAACCCAATGCTTTGTTTATGATCTGTGTTTAAAAAACTTAAAATATGCATTAAACAAAAGTTACGTTTTTAATCAAAGCTAAATTTTAGAGAAATTGTCCCACAATAAAATAAATGACCACTGATGCTGGCGAGCGCGGTAAATCATGAGAATGTTGAGAGCAATACGTTTTTTCTTTTGGTAACATCTTGTAAAATGTCATTTATTCCTGTGATGCAAAGTTTAGTTTAATTTTTTTGCTTTTTTTTTTACTTCAGTCATCAGTGTCAAAATGTTATTGAATTACCCAAATATTAGTTTTTATTGTATCACCTATTATTTTATAGTATATAGTAACAGTTTAAGACTTACAGTAAACCTTTTGTCACAGGGTCCAGGACAGTTTTCCCAGTTGTTGTCCTAACATCTTCTGCACATATGTGTGGTTGCTCATAAAACAGATGTTAATGAATCTAAAACCGCCTGCACATCTGTAGACCGTGACACTAGCAGGCTCCATAAATCATCATGGCTGCTTTCTTTTGCCTTGTTGTCCTTTCTCTTCCACCATCTCGCCTGGTTTGTGGGTTCAGAGGGCACTGCTTGGACTTGGACACCTGAGAGAGCAAGAGGAGATGAGGACAGCAGGATGCAAAATTTAGTGTGAGAGAGAAGGAAGAAAACCGAGAGAGAGGGGTGAGAAAGAAGAAAATGTGTTAAATTGAGAGAGAGCGAGAGAGACTGGAAAGTGCTGTGCAGGCCTGTGCCATCTCACTCACAAATACCCGCTTTTCTCACCATGGTAACAGTCCCTATCCGATCCTCGCAGGAACTCGACTTCCCGTTGGGAAGGATTATTTGACTGCTGAAATGCACAGCTCTGATATTAAACGAGAGAGAATAAAGGCAGAGGCCGTATGCGCATAAGACATTAATATCTGCTCTTATTTCTAAGCCAGTGTGTAATGGCATGCTGTTGATTGCTACAAAAAATAAGTTCTCATTTTTTAGAGTATAAAAGCAGCTTGTATTTTTATTAAAGCAGTATGCATTTTGTGTAAGTTACAGTATGCATGTTATTTCCTGTGAACTTGTTGGATAAGTTTGCATGGGTAGCATAGGCTCTCGTCTCATGCTAAAACACGGAGGTTGGTTTGTAGGTGTTATGTTTATACTTTGAAATAGTAGCTTTGTTCCAGAACTTATTGCGCTGCCCACCTAGACTGCATTTTAAGGCATCATATGCACATCCTCAACACGAAGGCTGTAAGGAGTAAGCATCATAGTTGTTCGACCTTGTTTCTGTTGAATTCATCCAATATGCATTGCAACACGATCTGTTATAATTTACCAAGTTTATATTATTTTACAGTATACTAAAAGGATTGATTTTTATTTTATTTTTTTGTCTGTCTGTCTTACTCAACTTTATTGTTCAATATGTAGCTTTTTTATGTCAGTCTTCTACAGGGATGATGTCATTTTGTTGGCCAGACTAAAAGTTCATTCTGGTTCCTTTGACTAAAAGCCAGTAAGATTTTCCTTTAGCTTTTGAGTTATTGTAGAATCTATCACCAACAGAAGTTTATGGTTCTTACTAGGGTTGGGTTGATAGACAAGACCATCGTCCATCGCTGATGGCCGATAGACATCACGATGCTGAGCCGGCATCGTGATCCTCTGCCAACCGCCACCTACTACGACGACGATATCATCGTCCATCGCAATGTTTCACATTAGACATCGTACGATTGACCAAATTGGTCAACATCGCCCAACCTTAGTTCTTACATGTTTTTGTCATCAAGTTAAATTGTTTTGAACACAACAGAATTTTTACATACCTTTTGCAAAATGAAAAATGTCAATAATTTTAACAAAACAAGAAGAATCATGAAAATTGCATGTTTTTTTTTCTTTTTTGTTTAATCCTGTCCTGAATAATAACAGATGTTTACATTAACTCCACAAGACAAAATAATAACTCCATATAACATTCAAAATTTGACATGACCTTGAATCTTAATACAGGCTCTTAATGCATCAGGTTGAGGTGGATTTATAATTGTACAGTCATTGCTGGAATGGGGTCAAATATGCAGAAGATGCTGGAAAAGCAAAGAATTTGCAGGAACTGGAGGATTTTTCTGGAGAAAAGTTGGCCGTTCAGTGGCTCGGGACTCATAAACAGTTGGCTCAAAATATTAAAACTCATATATCACCACACAGTATTAAGATTCAAGGGTATGTAAACTTTTGAACAAATACATTTTATGGATTTGGTTATTTTGTCTTATGGAGTAAATGTAAACCTCTGTTATGTGAATTAGCTTATTCAGGACAGTAGTAGGCTAAATAAGAAATTAGCAATTTTCCTGATTCTATTATATTGTTAAAGTTATTAACAGTTTGCATAACATGAAAGGAGTATGTAAACTTTTGAGCAGAACTGTACACTTCGCTTGAAGTAAAATGCTAAAAAGGCTATAAATTAACTATACCATGGCCATGTGACTGCAATGTCACCACCGTTAAGCTTCCAATAACTTTTTATAATTTTTTTTTTTATTAAAAAATCTACAACCTTAAAAGGTTTGACTTAAAGTAGTTTGCAAGAATGTGTTACTCACAAAGTGTGTTTGTTGTACCGTTTAGTGTGATGCCGTTTAATGTCCCTGACAGCCTTTGTAGTCCCATTTAGCCATTTGTTAGCAACCATTTAAGCAACCAAAAAACATGAATTGAGTATTAATGCTGTTTTAATGACTTCATGTCATAGTATAAAACATTATTTTGAGCTTGTTTTAAACACAGACAGTATTTCAGGCAGTTATGTTGAAAACACCCATTTATTCTGGGACGATACGACCAGAAGTTCAAAAATGTTTTAATAATATTAAAGTATGGTATTGTTAGCTTACCAATCATGCTAACATGAAGGCTCAGCCTGCGTAGAGAGCAGTCAGTAAGATGAGTTTAAATACTTGTCGGCTTGGCTTGTAAATGCATGTTTCATTTGTTTTTACAAATCAAGGGGAGAGGCAGCGTTATTCTCTCTGGAGACTGACAATATCCCAAGCTTGAGTTACATTTAGCCAGCAGTAGCCTATTTCTTGAAAGAGAGGATAACAGATTTGGAAATACTCACAGAACAGAGAATATGCTGCATATTTGAAGACAAATTATTATGGCGTGTCAAATGGACAGGATGTCTCGACCATGTGATTAGAGTGAGCTCAGTGTTGTGGCTGTAGGTCATACGCCCAGCATTAGCGATGCTACGCAATAGCTAGCCTCAGATATACACATAACCATTTTAGAGTAGGACTGTTAGTACGAAGTGCTACTCATTTATCAGATACTTAAATCCTACACAAAAGCCACGTCAAACAAATCGAGTTACTAAATTGTTATACAGGAGTCATTCAGGTGTGTAGGTTGCAACGAAATCATCCCCTCTAGGGTGTGCAATATAAAAAAGCCTACTTAAAGTTAATGTTTACCGGTTTTAGAAGAACTGCTTAATGGTTTAATTGGGAACTTGACATACATGAGTAGGTGGATGTGACCGACTCGTCCCACACCCTTCCAGCTGGAAAGGGCATCAGGAGCAAGGCAGTGCCGTTCTGTGGCGTGAGCTCTAAATAAACAGGGTGTGCCACCTTTGGCCAGATCTAGACCTCAATAGACATGTGTCTTGCCACTGGATCCCAAATGAATGGGCCTTTTCTTTTCCACACACACACACACACACACATGCATGAACACATTCTACTTGTTTTTTTGTTTTTGGAAAACACTCCTTATGGTGTTGTGTTGTCCATATCTCCTACTGGTCAGTTGTTGTTTTTTTGTTTTTTTGCTATGGAAGTGAATAGCTCTGTTCTGATGATCTCACCGAGAGGAATTTTTGAGCATGATTTCCTGTTCTGGATGTCTGAGAGTTGCATGGCTTAAACATTGACCACACAAACGGCCGCATTGAGTGGTGATACACTCCAGCCACGTCAATTACAGCGTCACATGTTTCATGAACTCGCGGCACCAGCTCATCAGATTGCTGTTGATGAAGATTTAATTCTGCACGTGATAATCTGAGTGTGTGTGTGGATGTTTCTGAGGAGCTTTGTTCTAGGTCAAGCTCGTCTGTTTTCAGGAATGCTGGAATGTGTATGTGGTTGGTGATTCCTTCTGGAATCTGGTCAGGCCGGGTTGTTAGTCGTCAGGTGTCTCGTGTTGCACCTGATATTATTCACCCGCTAACCTAAAACATTCGGACACACCTTAGATAGATAACTCTATCTAACTGAAAGCATTCCTGTAGCTCAAAGACAAGGTCATCATGGTTTCGTTTCCCAGGGAATGCATTAATACAGTATACCTTTGTATAAAAACATTTGCTAAATGCATAAAGGCTGACCTTGAATCATTCTCTTCGTGATTAACAATGTCTTATTTTCTTTGTTGTTTTCCTGTTCTCTGAATCCCGTAGAAGGACCCGGACTACCTGAAACTCTGGTTGGAGATCTTCATCGGCTCCTACGAGAGATGTCTGGATGTGGATTTCGAGAAACCACCAAGCAGGTAGACTATACTGCAGACCAGCAATGTTCATCCATCAATTTAACCATCCGAGATGCACTTAAACCTTAATCATCAAGTGAATAATTGCTTAAAAGAATGAGATTAACTTTGCAGTTCCTTGCCACATCTTATAATTGTTTTGGACTAAAATATGGGCTAAAGTCTTTTGACCGTTAGGATCAAGTCTGGTCCACCTTGGACTTGGGGTTGGGAAAATCCATAGTTTTGTATCCTGAATCGCTCCCTGTGTGGAACTATGTAGAAGTGGAGGTTGACCTTCTATATGAATGTGTGTATAATACCATAATGCTCAATATGGCGGGT